>CABFWB010000929.1:78923-155532 GCA_902151455.1 Timema bartmani
TGTATGTATGTATGTATGTATGTATGTATGTATGTATGTATGTATGTATGTATGTATGTATGTATGTATGTATGTATGTATGTATGTATGTATGTATGTATGTATGTATGTATGTATGTATATATGTATGTATGTATGTATGTATGTATGTATGTATGTATGTATGTATGTATAAAAATATCCTAAAACAAAGTTTTGATAATACCGAGAGTAAGTTACAAATAATTTCTCAGCAACAACAAAATTTTAAAAACAATTTTAAACTCTTTGAGCTCCCTTAAAATGAAATACAAATACAAATACAATATAGATAAAATCCCATCCCCATGATGTGTAAGGAAAAACAGACTAAAACCCTATTTGAACCTAGTTTCATCCCGTAAGGGCTTGTAAGCAACAAACTGACTGTATATCACTTCCTTTCGATACTCATATTTTTCTACTCGATACTTTTTTCCCAATGATTCTACTTATATTAGTACTCACACTCCTTTATCGGATTGGTATCGAAAGAAACAACTTTTTTGTTATCTTCGCTCATGCTCAGATTAAATGTTTACCATGGTTAAAGAAGTATAAAAAATATATTGAAAAATTATATTACTATTCATATCTAGCTATTAAATAATTTTCCATCAGCTACATTTTCATAAACATTTTGAAAGCTGGTATTATATAACCTTTTATAATATCCATCATTCAATATTATCTATCATAATTCTCAAGTTTCAACACGTAAAATAGAAGCGATAGACCTAAGTATAATATAATATGGTTAAATCATTATAATTTTCAATGTTTTAATAAATATGAATATACAATTATTAAGCAAAAGTTGAAATTATTACTTGATAAAAAAAACTTTTTTCTAGATTAAAATTTCGATACTGGTACTTACTGTTATCGATATTTTTCTTTCGATACTAGTATGGTATCGATATTTTTCTTCCTATGCTTTAAAAGAGTACAATATCAATACTACATCCCTAGGCCCATGGACCTTGTGATGAACCAACCTACGATTCGGCCCAATTCTTTGTATAAATACACCATTTGAAATAATGAATTTTGAAAATTGGTCATTGTTTGCTTGACTCCAGCAAATGAGGTTGGTGTAATATATTTTAATTCTTTATCTATCAGATATCTATTCCCAAAAATTGTTAAATTTTCAAACCAAGTATGTATAGTTTTTTGAAGCATACGTGAACAGTTACTGTATCTTATGAAAAGGAACAAACTCCTCAGGTATTACAGCAAACGGACATACATTAGTAATCAATTATTAAAGTGGCCTGCCTCTTAGTTGGTTGCTAATATAGAAGTTCGAGGTTCGATTCATTGTGTTAGCATATGTATTTTTCCCAAATGGGAAATGTTCCTATGGTTGATTTGGTGTGGTTAATTAGGCTTAAGTTATGTTTAATACTTCTACTTTCATCACATGATGATCATCATGATCATCACATCATATCATTGTGTTGAAGTAACTCCAACTACATGGTGTTCCAAAATCAAAAGACAGTTAAATATCCACCACTGCTGGTAGAAGACAAGGAATGTCAAGCTGAAAAAACCCTGTTGGCATACGATAATACACTATATATAGAGTGACTTCAACATACGATTTAAAACCTAGTTCGCACCCTTGATTTCAAATAAGTTTAAAATATTGGGGGGGGGGGATGGAGAATAGGCCTAAGTCTTTACATTTTACATAATATTAATATACTTTTTATAATAAAAAGTATTTTAAACTGAGTTTTTTTTATTAATGATAAAGACAAATTTGGATTTTCTGAAATATGACCACCTCAGTATTTTCCTTTAATTATTAATGTGGAAATGTTGATCAATCATATTCGTCACGCCTGGTCTAGGGGTCATTGTATTGATCACAAAAGGTGTCGAAGAAAATTTGGTAAATATGTATATAGCCATCCTATTACCCATATAGTTTATGTGTTTTCTTTTATTTGGGATGCTATAGTGTAAAGTAATGTGTAAATCTTTTACTGGCATAGCACTGCTTTTAGAAAGGGAATATTATAAATGTATATTTTAATAAAGCACATATGACAGAATGTTATATTGATTTTACACTTATGCCTAATAAGTAATCCAATATACTTTAATGCAAATAAAGTTTCAAAATGATAAAGGTGATGGTTGAATATGTAATTATTTGTTTCTAATAAATGATGACTGTGCGTACATTTTAAAACTCCAAGTTTTACTAAACTGACCCGACTAGACCTGGAAACAGTTGCTGATGATGATTATGATGATAAATTTGTTAGGGTTGAGGAAAATATAATTTATAGGAAATTTACACACATTTGCGTGGATGGAGATAATAAAACCATTTTGAAACCATTGCCCTTAGTAGAACCAGTTGAGATCCGAAACCGGACCTCACCATTTTCAGAAAATCAAACTACACAAACCTGACACTTAGTCAACATATTATTTTTGCACCGCATCTTACTAACCGTTCAGGTTATACGCCTTTGTAATAATTACACTAATGGGTTAGGATTTAGAGGAAATGCATCCTCATTTGCGTGGAGGGAGGGTGAAAAACCATTTAGGAAAACCACACTTAGTTCACCCAACCAGGGTCAAACACCGATTTACCCGTCTTCGGTAGTCTAATCTAGCAGTTCCCAACGAGGGGTACGTGTCAGGACGTTTGGGGCTATGCGAAAATATTTGAATAATTGAGGAAAAAGACACATATGCCAGCAGTGTAAGATAAAAGATCAGCCAAAAGCTATGAAATTAATTCAATGATTTATGGCGAGGGGCGATGCTGGTTTTCTTCTATATTAGACTTTGAGAAAAATAATTCATTTTCAAACATAAAATAGTTTTTTATAATTATTAATAAATTAATTATGTTGGTTTTTATTGTGACTATTGCTTTTTTAATATCAAAATAAACGTACTATTTATTCTCCTTATCACTCCATGGTTTTTTAATCCCATTATTAGACCATTTATTTTCATTTGCAACAAATTAATCAGAAATAACTACTATTGCAGTAATTAAATATTTTACTAATATTAAAGGTACAATTTATGGGAATATGCTGCCAAGGGGTACGCGAGTGAAAAAAATTTGCAACCGCTGGTCAAGTCTAGCACGAGAACTGCGCGTCAGACCACGCGGCCACCGAAGCAGGTTAATGAAAGGTTTAGTTTTATGTTGTAGCAATAGTATTTGATAGCTTATCCACGACCTAAACTCATGTAAATTAATCTGATAATAGCTAAATCATCATCAAGCATAACTTTTGACAATTAGGGCCTACTACCTTTTATATAAATTAAATTGATAACCTTCTATTAATTCATCTGACCCCTATCTTAGCACAGAGTATTGTTGTATTCTAAAAATACATAATTTATATAAATTTGAATGAGAAATAATTAAAATATAAGTATTGGCATTTAACTAGAAAGAAAATGTATTTAAAAAGGAATTTAATACTGTATTGTGGAAAATCTACCGCAGTCTACCTCAATGGAAATTGATTTTCTTGGTCAAAACTATTCACGCTACCACTGAGCTAACTTTACCATGTTTATTATTTAAAAACGAAAATAATATACTATAATAAAAATATCCAGTTTAAACACTTCATGTCCTAAATTCTGATACCAAGCTCCACTTATTGAACAAGCAAACTTGGTTTAACCTTCTGTTTAGTCGTCAGAACCAAAACAAAACAGAATTTTATTGTTTTTCTTAAATCTAAATTAAATCTAAATTTAACATTGTTCCAAAAATAGTTTTGGGTTATTTTAATAAATCACTGAAGGATGAATAAAACGTTAGAATCAAGTTTCTTCTTCTTGTTCTTCTTAAGTCAACAACCCAAAGGATGGTTTGATGTGATTTATATCCATCTGAAGCTGGCCATGCACTTAGCAATTCAGCTGATTAGTGCTGATTGCACCATCTGGTGTGGTGATTCCCCGTTGCCTTCCACACTGAATATTTATGAGCGAGCGTGAAAGGGTCCACCAATTTTGCTAGAAATATACTTTCACATATATTCCAAGCTTCTTTTACATGCCACAATTTACATGGGATGGATGGATCTACTACTTCCCCCTCGAAAGAAGTTGTGCTACGGATTTTTATCGCTCAAGAAAAATCCATTATCCTCATCTGGGTTTGAACCCACGAACATCGGGTCTTGAGGTGAGCACTTTACCCTAAGACCATCAAGGTCAGCAGAATCGAATTATCGACGCATTATATAAATATATATATATATATATATATATATATATATTTGGGCCATGGAAAGAAATATTTATTAAATCATTCGTGTCTTAATAAAAACCTAAATGTGAGGAATTTGAGTCGGAAACAAATGAGTTGAAAAAGAAAAATATGTCAAACTGAGCTAAAACTGATTAGATCTTGACGTCTACATTAAATGATCACATTGACTAAGACTTTCAAGAAACTGTTTTAGATTTGATGGCTATATTCGGCGAACACTCGGTAACTTGGAAGCCAGTCGGGCATTTTCACAACATGGCTGTCACAAAGTAGGAGAAAAGCTAAGAGCTCGTGGTGGTGCTTGACGTGCTTGTAAGAGGGGTGAAGAGAAGGAAGGATATTTAGAAAGCAATCATGGTTGGAAAGATGGCTGAGCGCAACCCTTTACAATATGGGGTGTTCTGAAAAGCGAGCGAGAAATTTATGAAAGGGGTCGAGTCAGTTCCTACAGTTCTGTAACGTGGTGGTAATTTTATAGAGGGTGATTTTTCTTAGTCGGAATGAAGTAACAGGAAGAGGGATTTCGCTAAGGATAAAACATGAGGAGATAATTCATGGACGAAACGATGCCAGCAAAGGTCATTTCATAAAGTTCGTATAGAATTACTAACTTTGTGTAAGTTCTAAGAAATATGGCTTGGCGCTCGTTTAGCTTATAAGCAAATATAGTAAAAATAAAAGATTAGTTCATGAGTAGAACAATTTATTAAGCTAGATAACTAGATTAGTTTTGTTTGTTTGAAAAACCTACTTAATTATATTTTTAGCACCATTTCTGACTAGCCATTCAAGGTACACGTTTCTATTTAAAATTAAATCTAATTTAAATCACTATTTAATTTCAAGTTCAAACCAAAGCTAATCTCTAAGCTGTCATCTCTAGAGTAAGTTCCTTTTAGATCTTCTTTTTTTGTTTTAGTTCTTGCTGCGTATGCTATCCATTTGAGTTCTACGTAGAACTAGATTTTTTTAAATTTTGTTTAGCTCCACGTATTACTAACTGTTCGGGTTATATGCTTATGTACTAATTACGCCCATGGTTTTAGATATTAGGTAGGTGATAATTAAAGCAAACGTACCCGCATTTCCTTGTAGGGAGAGTGGAAAAACATTTTGTTAAAACCAACCTCAGTACACCCAACCGAGATTTGAACCTCGATCTCCCCGTCATCGTCAGTTTAGTTTACATAGAGAATTGCACGTTGGACCACGCAGCCACCTAAGCGGGTAATTGGATGTTAAATGTATGTTCATACATAGTCTAATTTTGGTTGGAAGAACATGTTTAGAAGATGCAAACACATTTATTTGCAGCAGAGATTGATAGCATTTTACTATATTATTAGTGTAATTTATAGGTATTGATAAAAAAATCATAAGTGATAGATGCAGCTAACACGATTTAATATTAATTTGGTTTTAGTAACTTTACTAACTACCAGATACTGTTCTTCCTACCAAAATCAAGGTATAGATTAAATACATATTTGAATACGTTATTAAAATAAGATACCAAAATATCTATCATCACACAGAACAATCTGATGTCGAGCCAAATTTCACGACCTGTATGTCAATATATAATGTCTAGACTTTAGTATAAAATGGGAGAAAGTTGTTTGGGACATTTTCAGGATACTATTAAACTTTTCATATGCTTTATTTTTTATCATGCTAACTCTAATAGTGTGCAAGGAAAACTACTCAGTACTCATCTAAGGGATACTCAACATGAATGCTTTCGATATTGACTGGAATTATAAGGAAACATTCTAGTAATTTTATATTTATATCATATTTATATTTTATTTATTACTTAGTAACTTATATTAAAACTATATATTTTGTCATAGAATAATCGGAATATGCTAATACAATCATTATTTATATTTAATATCATAAGCCCTATGGTATTTTAAGACAAATTAGTCTAATTTAATAAATAATTTAGTTTATTTATATGTTTTTATCTGATAAGTAAGTTTGTGAGCATCTCATGAAATTAACTCTATTGAGTAAAAGGTTAACCACACGTCTTTCGCTAGCTATCATATAGACTTGTTGTCACAAATTTAATAATTTTACTAAGCTGATTTTTAAAAACGATAGCGATTTGATTTTATCCTAACACATGATTTGTAAAATAAAGCACACAAGCTACCAGTTCCTAGATAATATTCATTCTATCAAATGGTTTACGAAATTTTAAACTATAAATTTTACACACATATGTACTAGGTGTATTCGTGAATCAAAATAATTCATTCAAATAGGACCATGTATCTTTAATTAAGTCATTTTACCTTAAAAAAAGACATACATATACATGAGTTTGTGTATTTGGCTCCATAACTTGGACGTTTTTACTCCAAGGCTTTTTTTCTGGGAGATTTCTTGAATTATTGCAGTCCCAGAGGGGCATATTAATTACCTTAAATTCCGGTAATACTTTATTTCTGAAGGTTTTAAAATTCTAAAAATATCCAAAGATAGCTAGCTATCTTTATTTATAAAGACCTTTACATAATCCAATCTAAACTATTATCGACGTCTAATAATTTTATTTTAACAATAATTTAAAACTTATTTTTGTTAATTATTACCAGCACTTGATATGCTTTAATACCCTGCATTAATAATTCTATATATTTTCTTGTATAACTTTATTTAAGGTTCCTAGTAATTTACCATCTAATGATTATTTGTTGCTAATTTATTTGATGGAAAAATCCTCCCGTAATATGAGGCTTAAATATGTCAAATAAAACGAATACATATGTAAGGTAGAGGAGGCAAAGAGGATTTTTCTCCCTAATTCAACTATTGAAAAAATATTTATGATTCTAGCAAGGCAACTCGTTAAAGAACTAGAATATGTTATAAGAACAAGTGAAACTTGAAGTTTACTGTAACATTATAAATATTTATAATCAATTTTATGAAATGCAATCTCTATGACACCATATTCCGGTAATATTACGTAAAACATCATACAAGAGTATGCACGCATAACAGTTTAGTTAATATACTTTAGAAAGAGAAGTAAAACAGCTTACGAAAATAAGTACGGTACATATTAATTTAAATAAATGATAAATATGAAGCACAAAGTGATACAATTCTATCAAGTTTTTACTTATAAGGCTATTGTCAAAAGCGCGTAATTAGAATTGTTATAAACTACACCTAGCAGAAGTCACAATTGAAAGCTCCTACCCCTTCATAGGATGATCATTGTTTGGGTCACCACTCAGAACCTTAATCGTATTTCAGTCAGTAATCACATTTGGGTAAAGGGTGAAGAAAAGTAATCTTGAGAGGGCTATATGTTTCTTCGATTGAATCTTCTTCTAATCTAATCTCCTTTTTGTTTTTACTCAAATATAGAATTGATTTAAATAATTAAGGTCAGAAAATCATTCAAAAAAAGGCAAGGGGCATCTGTAAATGTTATGCATTCTATTGCAAGCCATCTGTTTGTTTTAACTAGATATCATCACCCCTACCACATAACGAGTGCTACTACAAAATTGTCTACCAGACGAACATTACATTGCGATGATATTAGAGCTATTAATTTCAATCCAAGCACAAAGGAGCACATCCTTATTGTACGAAGCTAGAAAATTATAATAAAATGATCAAAAAGTAGTTTCTACCAGCTAAATATACAAAAATACAATATAAAGTATTAACATAATTTGATAAAGTGCTTGTTTCGCTAATTAACTGAAAAATAACACTTGGTGTTGCCAACAACTGAATAAAACGACTGCAAACAATTAATAGACCACCTACTCTTGCCATCCCCTAGATAATATTAAGCATAGTCTGACACCTTAGCTAAGCTGGTAACGTGTCCAAGGGTCCCATATTTGATTCCCGGTATGGCCATTATTATTATTATCATTGGTAAAATGTGGATTTACCTTTTCACAGTGATTAACTAAAGTCTGGAGGCTGGATGTTTTGTCTGTTCTAGATTTAATTTAATTTATAAGTCGCGTTCTGATATAATCAGTCAGTTCAGAAAATGCACGTTAAACACCCCAGATAAATAAATAAAAATAAATCGAGCACTAATGGGGGTTTAGCGTTGAGTTGGTAATGAAGGATGTGAAGGCATGATACTGAAATTGGCTAGTCCCTCAGAGATTCCATTGACAACTATATCTATTCAAAGATTCTTGGATTAGTACTTATACCAGGTTTAACATACACTAAACTGGATATATTGCATAATTAAAAACTATGACAAAATATTTCAAATATATTAAATCTTTCCTATAATTATGTATAAAACTTTTGTCTCAAATATATTTAAGATACTTTAATTTCTCCTCAGTGCAAAAGGCAACCCAAGATCATTCTACCTTGATGTATGCCTACTTCGCTATTCATCTACTATTAAATGTTGTAAGATCGGACGCATAAAGGCACCCACGTACGGAGTCGTTGGTGGCTTCGGTCTTAATAATAGCTTCAAATAGCTGGAGAAGTGGTAATCTGAACTGGATTGAAGTTGATTATAATTTCAAGTTGTGAATTCTCTCCGAGTGGGCTGAGTGTTTCCTAATAGAAACAGTAGCTCTTTTAGAAGGATAGATTTGGAGGTGCATTCAATAAGTAGTATTAAATTAGAGTTAATCTATTATTTATATCAAAAACGCATTATTCTTGTCACATGGACAAGCAAAATTAGAGGATATGGATTTTATTTTCTATCAGTGTTTAAGTCTGTTTTTTTTTTGTTTTTTTTTTATATAACGGTTTTCTCATTTTTACCCCAGTCCAATGGCTCAGTGAAGCATTCCAAGGAACATGCTTTGCGGTTGTAATCGTATTACAAACATTCATGAACCAAGTAACTTCAAGGATTAGTTTTTACTATCAGGATCAACGCAACATACAGTATGCTGACGTACAGTACCTGTTAAGGCTTTTATATAAAACTCTAATAATCCCTAGACGTTCTCAATGCTTCATACTTATGAGATGGTAAACGTATACACAAACACTATGTAAGCTATAATATTTATAGAAAAAATGTATAAACATACACTTCCACGTTAAGTCTTGAGATTTACTTTTTTTATGAAAACCATACACTATCCATTCTTTTTATAAACGAGTACGTCTGCATATTAAAGTATTTAAAATCTTAAAGCATGTGATTAAACAAATCATAAACCTGGATGATTTCTAAGAAATATAATTAAAGTTAATAAATTCCATAAATATATGGGTCGTCCCAGATATCCTACTGAGTCATAGAAATATTTCGAAATATCCAGTAGTATTTCAGAAATAGTTTAGTCGCTTGATGAGTTAAAATATAAATATGGAATCTTAGTCAGCTGGATCCCTGCAATTCTAGTGGTTTTTTTAATATTTCACAAGATTATAAATATCTGAATAAATTTAAAATTATGCCTGGACACGGGAATAAAACGTGGGACCCCTATTCAGGTGTAATTTTTCAATTTATTTGAATAAGACTCAGTTATGGCTGATTTCAGTAATTATAATCAATCGTCCCCCGATCTTTGCATTTAATATATACTTAAATGTATAGCGTTGCTTTCTTTCATCTTAACTTCTATGGAGCTCTAGTAATAGGTTTGAAGAACTAAGAATCGTTAGGTAACCTCCAAAAAACCTATTGAAAATTTATTATTACTTCAAAAATCTCTATTTTACTAAAAGATTCCCGATACCCTTAAGGAATTTCCAAATATATTTCGTCACCTGCAGTTATGCCAAGGCATAGTTAGTTATATTAAAATATTTTTTTAATGAATATAAATTCTGGTACCTCTAAGGAAATCGTTTATTTTGCTAAGACAGCCTTTTTTTTGTCAGATAGCCTTAAGGGAGTCTCAGTAAGCTATAGGACGGACTCTCCATCTATTTTAATTATTTGGAAGTATTTCAAAGCTTTCGGATCTATTTAACTGTTTTGTGCTTTTCTATGAAATTATTGAAAATGTTTGGATATCAATAATTTTTGAAAACTCGATCATCTACAGAATGGATTAGTAAAAGTTCTGAAATCGATTATTTATCCCAAGCCTTAGTAAAAATTAAGTTGAACTGGCAATAATTTAAAAAGTCTCAGAATTTTTTTTAGTAAGATTATAAATTAATTAAAAGATTTGAGAGAATATGTAAAAAGTCTCTAAACCCTTTATAAAGAATCGAATGCCTTTTTAAGGAATAAAATGTTTTTATAATGAAACAAGTTTCTTTGTAAAAAAAATTGAACATATCCGTAAAGATTATAAATTATTATCGAATGTATTTATAAAGAATCAAATGCCTTTTTAAAGAACCGAATGCTTTTATAAATAATCTAATGTTTTTATAAAGAATTAAATTTCTTAGAAAAACCTCAAATTATTTTGAAAATCTCTTAATTCTTGTTAAAAACTCTAAGCTACTTTTCGAATGTTTTAGTAATCTTCGGCTGCCCTATAAACTTTAGGAAGTTTTGATTAATATTAGTAACTCTAACATTGCTGACCTCTATTTTATAGATAGGGTGTACTAAAGCTTTCAGATTATTTTTTATTGCACCTCCTCTTGCCAACCACTTTGCCTATCCGTATGGAGTAGGGATGAAGATGTGTAGAGGGAATGTGGGGAAAAAAAATCAAGGAAAAACTCCCTTTAAATCTAGCTTAGACTGTATTATTATTATTTAGCACCGCGTCTTACTGCCCGTTAGGGTTATACGCTTAATTACAAATTACGCTAATGGATGAGGAATTGGGAAGGTTGAATAGAGGAAGTGAACCCGCATTTACGGGGAGGGAGAGTGGAAAACCATTTAGGAAAAACCACACCCAGTTCACCCGACCTAGATTCGAACCTTGATCTCCCGGTCCTCGGCAGTCGGGCTCAACACGATTAGCGCGTTAGCCAACTACGCCACCGAGGCGGGTCTTAGACTGTAGCCATGAACAATAACAAATTATATTAGATGATGGATTGAAATAGCCAAGCTATTATAGTTGTTAGTTACAGTTATAGCCTCGACTAATTATCACATTCTTTAAATTGAGAAATGACACCTGGACACGGGAATCAAAACGTGAATATTTGGCTTTGTACGGCAATGCTCTTACCACTGTGCCATCCAGGAGTCGTCTCGTGCCCAGGGTTATTCTTAGCTCGTATTTTAAGGCAAAGTCTGTGATGGATGTGCTGAAATGGTCAGCTACATACAAGAGAACAATTAATATCACGAGCCATCAGATAACGCAGACCTCCTTCGACTCGGAAGGCTTTATGCTTCCAAATGGGCTGTACAATAAGCATAACTGTAATAATGCTCATATTTTGAGGGATAAAATAGCCAAAGTATCATAATTACTAATTATGGTTAAAGCCTCATCTGAATATCGTATTTTTTAAGTTAAAAAATTGAAACTCATGGATAGCTCAGTGGCAAAATCATTGGTGTGCTAGGCCAAGGGTTTCTAAATCGGTTCTTTTGTAAAGGTGTTATTTTTCAATTTTAAACACATTTTTACATACGTATTTTTTAATATATTTGTCTAACATATAAATATAATCTATTAACTATTGTATAACTTTCTCTGGTATTAAACTAGACTAATAATAATGTATTTTTTTCTACTCATTATATTAATTAAAAATAATAGTTGAAATGTAATTGATTTTATAAAAAGTTGTTATTCTGTACAATTAATATAACAATCTAAACATTAGTTACAGAAAAATTCTTTAAAATATTAAAATTATATTCACCTAGAACAATATTATGGACAAAAGAGTGACATTTGTTTTGCAGTGTATGCTTCTGTGTAAGACACTGAAACTCCTCTTCATTCCAATTACTCTGCTACCAACTTTATATTAGGGTGGTCCAGTTTGTATCACGACTAATAATTAATGAACCTAAACTACTTAGCGTGCTTTATAAGTTTTGTCAACTTAATTACTGTGATTATGATTTATTCACAACCTTATGGGTTGTTATAATAACTAGGTCTTTTAATCCCGCAGGGAAGGAATTTAATTTCAAACTTTGACACAAAGTAATATACATTGTGATGAAGGTAATGTTTTAAAGTTTGTAATATTTTCAAACTGAAAATAGTTTATATTTATGACATATGTTCTTAAATTGAGAATAGATTAAATGTGCAACCAACTAAATAATGCTTACAAAAATAGTAGGTCTATCGTCGTAAATTTGAATGGGAAAATCTCAAGCCCTATCTACCACAGAGTGAATTCTCAGCTAAAGTGCAGACTTAAATAAGAAGATATACGAAAGAAAATGAACTAAACTTTAAATACTGTTTACACTAATAGGGCTGGGTTAAACTGCGATATTCTGATATATATAATGACTGTGGCATTAAAATACTTCTATTCGCAACTTTTTTTTAAGTCTGTCACACCTTGTAAGTAAGCCTAGTGATTCTGATTATATTAACACTGAAACGTTTTTGAAATATAATAATATAGAATTCATTAATTTTAAAGTGAACCTATTTTATTATGAGAATGAGAATAAACTAAGAAGAGGATGTAATCTTTATTAGTTTATTACTAATAATAATTATAGGTCTCTTAAACTCAAAAGTCATAATAAAAATGACCAGTCAAAAAATAAAAATAAATAAAGTATGCAATTTCACAAAACTTGTGTGGTATAAAGATACATTCTGTGACTTGCAAATTAACATAACCTGAAACATTAATTATAGTCAATCAGGGCTATTTATTTATTGGTAAATTGTAATTTAAAATCAGACAAGTTTACTAAAGGTGCCTCGAGTTAAGGCTGGCCCATAGTCAGAGATCATTAATGCTGCTCCACGCTATGGTTAATTTGATATAATCTTACTACATCTACTCTGTCACCCAAATTTATATAATCTTTTGGCGTAGCATTTATAGATGAGCCTTCTTTAATATATTGGTTGCGACATCGCTTTTAAAAGATTGTGTGATTCCGTTAACAATATATTTATACAATGGATTACTTTCACACCCACTGAGAGTTATGACATAGCCAATCTATTTAGAGATTCATCTAATTCACATATAGGTTAAATCATTATATTCTATTTTCAAGAATGTATTAGTCAATAGTTCTACTTTCGCAAAGTGTTTAAACAAAGTTTATTTATGGCTGACCTACTTTTAAAGATGGGTTCCAACCTCGTTCCTAAATTATATTCTGTCGATGTCTCCAATAAACTTATTTTGGTAACTACTTTCAGATCTAGATTGTGAAAATTATCACTATGTCTTCAATCTATTTACAAAATATAATGCATAAAAAACAATATTGTGACATCATTTATAAAAAAGATTCTTATTACATTGCCAATCTATTAAGAGAGATATCTGCTCTTACTACTGTATTTCAATATATTCTGCTGTTATTATTATTATTTAGCACTGCGTCTTACTACCTGATCAGGTTATACGCTTAAGGATTAGGAATTGGGATGGTTGAATTTAGGGGAAGTGAATCTACATTTGCGTGGAGGGAGAGTGAAAAATCCTTTAGGAAAACCCCCCTCAGTTCACCTGACCGAGATTCGAACCTCGATCTCCCCGTCCTCGGCAGTCGGGCTCAACACGACTAGCGCGTTAGCCAACTACACCATCGAGGCGGGTACATATTCTTTTGACATCCTCAATCTAATAGCTGCTTAAATATATTTTGTTGATGTCACCAAGCTATTTATAGTTTACCATACATTCAAATATTAGTTCGTGACAATTTTTTTAAAATGAGTACTGATAACATTAATAATAAACCTATTTATAGATTAATATAGTTTCATATACTGGCTGCAAGTTGACGAAAATTATGTAGGTCAAAAATTAAATACTATCTCCCCCCTTTTCTAGCTCTCACCCACCTTCAGCAAGGGTAGCACCCACACAGATATCTCAGTCACACTTGAGCTTTGTGTGAAGATGGACTACGTCATTATCTCGCAGGTTGCCGTACCCCCTAAGGATCTAGCCCTAAGATTCCAAGGATAGGACCCCATCTCACCCCCTAATAAATATAAAAACAATAAATTTTTTACAATATTTTCATAACCAAAAATAAAAAAAAGTACAAATATTCACTTATAAAAATCAAAGAAGCATTAACTAAAGTCAAATGGGCAAGGTTAAAATGGGGAAACCACAAAACTTAATGGGGTGAATAAATATTATTAATTTGTATCGAAAAAATCAAGACAATACCTTTGGCGGATTTTTAAAAATAATAGTTTATTTTATAATTTTTTTAAGAATAATATGTATTTAGCCAAAACGCAAATATGATTAGATAAAACATAGTTAAGAATATAATGTTATTATTTTTACAACTTAAAACATTAAAATAAGAATATTAGATGGGAATTATGTAAAAAAGATATCAAATATATAAATAGTAACTAAGCTGAGGCTCATCCCAAAGTTATTTTTGACGTAATACTAAGTTTTTGTATGCATTGCATCTTAATGTTTTACCAAGATTATTTTATATTTACACTAATGAAATATTTACTATGAGGGTAGAATTGTATAGGAAATGTATCCGATCTAGCAGTGAGATAGTGGATTAGACAATTTCAGTTAAATTTACCCTCAGTATAACCAGCCGAGAGTTTAACCCTAACCTTTACGTAAATAGCAAACAGGCCAAACAAGTTTGATTTCATAGCTCAAGATACCTCTGATACTTATTTATAAACTCGTGTCACAATACTGGATTGAGGCTGGTACTGTGAACTAAGCTAATAACTATATTTTGAATCAACTAAGTGGGTTCAAAGCATTTAAAAACTATTTATTCAAGGAGAGCTATATTTTGAAAAAGATAATAATGGTGCTACACATTTGAAAAATATATCAATATTAAGGGTTTTTAACTAAGTTTTATATTAATTATTGAGTTAAATTTTTCATTATGATCGTTTGTAACATTATTACCAACTTTCTTTAAATTTTTATACAATATGACTATTGTATGTTATCCTGTGGAGAATTTCTTTATATGCGGTTACAAAACTTTATAAAAAAATACAATGTATTTTATTTGAATCATTAAATAGAAACGTTTGTTTTACGATGATCATTAGGTCTAGTTAGTCTAGTTAATATAAATATACCAATATCAAAACAAAGCCAATGGAGATTTCACAGTTTCAAATACTATATATTCTTTCAAATATTGTTAAAAATTCTAAAAATAAACTATCTGCATATGATTCCAAACTAATTTTTTAATAATGTTTTCTCTTTTTCTTGTATTTTGTTATTGTTATTATTTTTAATGTTATTTTATAGAAGTATGTTTCTAAAGCTTATAATTTAGACTTATTATCTTAAAGTTTGCTAGTTGAAATGTATTATTAAATATTTAGTATAAACTTATTTTTAAGAGCATACAATATGATAGTAAAACACATTATAGCTCGCACAAACCAACCCTCTTATTTTATTGGTATAGTGTGAAAAGCTGCGAGTTAACTTGGAACTACATATTCCATTTTCCAAAACTTATCTTCGTAATTAGCTGAGTGATTTGTAATTGACATGACGTCATATGACAACTTTATCAATTCAGTATCTCAAACTTAAACCTTAAAACTATCCACTCAACCCCTACCCACCTGTCACCAACACACATCTTGCTTCTACTAACTTAACCACTAAAACTTAATCACGTACCTGGCTACAACTTTATTCCACTATAACTATTATTATTATTATTTTTTATCGATTTAAGTGGAAAAGTTAAGGCAACCGCTTTTTCTTTCACTTAACCAAAAATAGCAACTAAAATAGAATATAAACAAATAAAATACATAAAAACCAACAAATAATGACATAAAAACTAGTGCTAAATACATATATGTTACGTAATACTGAGGCACAGTAAAAATATTGTTAATTCTTTTAGAAAGATTTGTGAGATTAATTTAAAGTTGCGCTATCACACATACTTACGCACACATCCATATAAACACACACACAAACACACCAGAAGGAGTCGTCACGTCTCACATTACTTAATATTGCGACTGAGCTCCTGCATGCAGATTATTTGCAAGTTTTACCTTGAAACCATTCAATTATTATTTAAAAGTTTTATTATAGTAGTCGGTGATAACTTAACTTAATGAAAAAATATTTTATGAAGTACATTCTTTTGTAAGTTTTAATTTATAGTAGTTCAGTCCTTTTTTCCAAAACCATTTTATTTTATTTTTAAAATATTTTTGTTAAGGTACACTCCGAAAGCTACCAAGGAAATAATAGCTTGTGAATGTTGGGCGTATTATCTTTATTTTACATTATTTTGTGAGTTTGACACCTCAGGGGACGACCTATGTGGAATGGATAGCTCCAAGACCCTAAAACAGAGAAAGGGAAAGCATAGCATGAAATGTGCTTTAGGGATACTTGAGAATGTGCAAGCAAGTATTTTTTTAACCTCCAAATATATTGATTTCCTTACCACTAAGAGTGCATTGCCAATATAGTGGCTATATTTAAAACCAAGAAAGATAGACACCAGAAACTGGTTATAGGACCAAGTACTCAAAGAAACCTTAGGGTGTACTCCCTTCTGACGTATTTTCTTTTTATTCTATACACGCTGTCCACTCTGGATTTTGTGGATTTGGTTGTAGTGAACATCCGGCTATATTGAGCCTAATTATTAAATTGTAGGGATCCACATACATCTCATTATGTGATAACAATTTCATTGATAATGAACGACCAAATTCAGTTTTATGAATCTCAAAACTGAAACTTCCAATATAAAAATATATTTCTAATATCGTAATTCCTTAAAAAAAAAAATTTGGAGTTTTAACGTAAGATTTGATGAACCCGGTTCTCTACCAGAGTTATTTTATTAAGGTAGCAAATGGAGCGAATGAAATTTTGGGATGGAAAGAGGAAGCGGTTGCAGCAAAGAATGACAGGCCTTTTTTAGAACCACGTCCTACTAACTGTTCAGGCTATACTCATATTTACTAATTACGTTAATGAGTTAGAGATGAGTAAGATTAAATTTAGAGGAGTTGTACCCGCATTTGCATGGAAGACTAGTGGATAACAATTTTGGAAAATCGACCTTCAGTACCCCCAAACGGGAGTCAAACCTCGACATCATGGTTTTCAGCCATCTAGTCTAACACGAGAGTGACGCCTTAGATCATGCAGCCACCGAAACAGGTGACAGGTTTACTCTCTGTAAGTTATACGTTTTGCAAACAAGGCATGGAGTTGTGTGTCAATAGCCAATAAACTTAAGTGCTTCTGCCACGCTGGCTTAACATTTGTAGTTGTGGCGTTTTCAGGAGAGGACGATGTGTCACTTGAGACACTTCTTATGGATATTCTTTTGAAATTAAAGAATGTATGGTTAATATGGACTATGAAATTAAAACGAATTAAATCTCATCGGATGAAGCCACAGTTGCAGCTGTGAAATGTAGTTCTAGCATGAAAACAAAAGAGAGTAAGGCGGTAGTGAATGGTGTCCCGACAGGGAAAAAGATGTTGGACGGTGTCAGGACTGATGAAATTTATTGAATGTGTTTACAATACAATATTAAATGTCAAAGCACCATACATTTCCAGGCATGTATTTAATTCCAGTAGAGTCAATAATGGGAGGTAATGAAAAAATAGTAATAGAAAATCATAAATTGCTATGTTCCATATGAAATAGTGAATGATGTATTAGCACAAGAATAGAAGGAAGGAATTATAATACCCATTTTCGAAAAGGGAGATGAAACAGATTGTAATAACTAAAGATGTATACCATTACTATCAAAACGCTTTGAAATTTTATCTAACATGATTTTATTGAGAATGACGCCATATGCAGAATAAATAATTGGGGATCATAAGTGTAGAATTCAACGAAATAGATTGACAACGGATCAGATTTTTACTACTCAACAAATATTTGAAAAAAGTGGGAATAAAACATGACAGTTCATCAACGATACATAGATTTTTAAAAGGCCTACGTTTCAGTTAAAATAATTAAATTATATGAAAATTAAGTTAAGGTTGGGATACCCAAAAAACTTGTCAAGCTAACTGAAGTATGTTTGAATGATACGCTTGGCAGGGTACGGGTTGGAGGTCATTTACTAAATGCATACTTTCTAAATACATACTCTATGAATACATAATGGTTTGAAACATGGAGATGCACTTTCACCATTACTTTTTAATCTCGCCTTATAGAATGCTATTAGAGTAATTCAAGAGATTAGGAAAGGGTTGACACTAAAGGAGACAGTGCATTTATCAGGATACACAGTTGATGTAGCTTTTTTGGGAAATATAAAGAAGTTGTTGCAACAAATACAGAAATTTTACTAGAGGCTAGTAAGGAAATAGGTTTAAAATAAAACGTTGAAAAGTTTAAGTATATGATCGTAGAAAGAGAACATATATTGGGATCGATAATTTAGAAATTACTTTGAACAACATAGCATTTGACATAGTTAGTGAGTTTAAATATTTAGGAACAATTTTGACTATCAATAACAATACTATAGCGGAAACTAGGAAAATAATACAGTCGGAAAATGCGTGCTATTACTCGGTCAATAAGTTGTCAACACCTCAACTGCTTTCAAGGAATGTAAAACTTAGAATATACAAAACAATAATTTCACATGATGTTCTCTATGGGTGTGAAACTTGGTATCTTACCTTACATGACGAAAAAAAGGGTGTTAAAAGAAGGTGCTTAGGAAGATATTTGGTCCTAAAGGAATGAGGCTACCGGTGGGAAGGAGGTTACATATTGATGAGGTACATACCCTGTACTCATCACAAGAAATCGTTAGGATCATTATGTCTTGTGGATTACGGTAGGCAGGACAAGCAGCTTGAATGGAAGATTCTAGAACCTTGTTCCATTTATTGACCAGCCAACCCAATGGGAAGAGACCATTGGGAAGCACAAATGGTATTAACCTGAAAGAGATAGAGTCTAATGAAGTAGACTGGATAGAACTAGCTCTAGATAGAGGTAGGTGGCGTACTTTTGAAAGTGTAGCAATTAGCTTTGGCATTCCTAGTGCGATAGAGTATGGATAATTATGTGCGTAAATATTGCCATTTCAAGACCTATTACTTCTTTTTAACATGGAAACTATAAACGTGTGGCTAAGGATAACATTTATCGAATATACTATTATGTGTTTTTTTAGAAGGGTGTAGATTATGTAACTTATTTACTAAACATATGATTTTAACTGAATTCGTTAAATGATAGTCTTTTTCAAGAGCATTATCATATTAACATAAATTTGGGATAGATATTCTGAGGTGATAAAAAATAAATCTGATTAATAAGTACATTTAAATAAATGTACGTACTAGTAAAATTATTTTAAAAATTAGTTTTTGAATATTCATAGCCGTGGTTGAGTAAGCTAAGACGATTAATCTATAGTACTTTGTCACAATTTACAAGGATGGTAAAGTGCTCACCCCAGGACCCAATGTTTGTGAGTTCAAACCCAGCAGGGGTCACGAGCAATAAAACCCTAAGTACAACTTATTTCGAAGTGGAAATAAAGCTGTTGGTCCCATGTAGATTTTGACATTTAAAAGAATACTAGAATACATACATACATACCTACAGAGGGCTACAAACATACCTAATCACATACATTCCCTCTAGGGGTAGGCAATAAACTGTGAATATAGCCCCAAAAAACTACTTCGTAACTACTCCATATTCGTTATCATTGTCCACACTTCTCTATGCTTGGATACTTCCTTCGCTTCAACAACGTCAATACACCAAGTCATAAATGTTACTTAATTCTTAAAACTCTTAATGTTTCTCTTTTTCACATATTCATCTATAACATTTTGCCTCGTATTACATGGTCCACCCATTTCTTTTGTCTCTACCTTCATACATTTGTTTCGTCACTCGAGCCACACACATCCTCTCAATACGCCCAAACCACTAAAAGACACTTCTTTCACATTGCCCTATAGGATTCCCTTTCAAACCACACTACTTCAGCACCCATTCATTACTGACTCTGTCCATACGAGATTTCCACATATATTTCTTAGATATCTCATTCCAACCGAATTCACCATGCTCTTGTATTTCTCCTGACAAACCCACGCTTCACATCCATACAACAATGTTGCCACTAACACACTTTTATATACTGTCATCTTTGCCTCTTTTGATACTAACTCAATCTTTGCAACTACTCCACTCATGCTTTTGTAAAGTTAATTTTCAGCCCAGTGATATTTCATATTGCACTCTCACATTTTTATCCTGCAACTTTTCCACTTTCACTCTTACTTGCTTACTTCTCTAGCGCTACTTCCTCACAAAATTCCTACCTAATTCAATTTATGAAATCATTAGAGCGTGATCCGTTCTACATTCAGCTCCAAGCACAGTCCTAGTATCCTTTACTAAACTTCTCAGTCTCTTATCATACATCACAAAATCAATCATTGTTCTTGAATCATCCTTTTTCCATGCATACAAGTGAATATCTTTGTGCTTAAACCATGTGGTCGACACAAATAGACCGTTTTCTAAACACAAACTCACTAATTTATTACCATTCTTGTGTACCCTGTTATCGCCATTACCTACTAACACTTTTTATGAACTCTCTCTTTGTATATATATACAATAGTATATTATATATAAAATAGTATATTATGAATATATATAATAGTGTATTATATTATAATATATAATAGTGTATTATATTATAATATATAATACATAATATATAGTATATATTAGGCCTGTATATAAACATAATATATCGAATAATATATTTTATAGAGTAGACTGCTGATGACGGGGAGATCATAGTTCATATCTTAATCAGGTGTAATGAGTATTGCTTTTACAAATGGTTTTCCATTCACCCTCGACGCAATTGTGGTACACTTTCTATAAATATAACCTTTTTTATCATTAAAACCATTAGCTTAAATAGTAAATAAGCGGTTAACCCAAACGGTTAGTAAGGCGCAGTATATATATTATATATAGTATTCGGCCTATATTTAATGCATTATATATAATATAGAGTATAATCTATAATATGTATTTTAAATATATTATAAGCTATATAATTATATTATCTTACTTGTATAATATATATGTATATTATATATGCTAATAATACAAAATATAGCCTATACTTAGCATATTATATATATATATATATATATATACACCATGTAGTACACCATAGGCTATATTATGTCTCATATAAATATTACATTTTATAGCTATATATATTATATGGGTATATTATTTATACAATATACATATACTATTAATATAATAAATAATATAAATATAATATTGAAGAATCGATATTGAAAATTGATTAAATATAATATATATTATGTACAACATATATTATAAATTATAAAACATATATTATATGTATCTGTATTTATACAGAAGTATATATTGTTATATCTTTGATATAATTGTGGGGGTATTTTGGCAATGTTATAATTTTTTTATCTAATTGTTGATGATAACGTAAGCTGAGAGGAAATAAATGGTAAGGTGCACCGCAAACACTTTCTCTCTCTTTAATCTTAAAATAAAGACATTTATTAACAACTTGTACAATTTGTGAAACTAGATAATATACACTGTTGCAGAAACACTCCACCAAATAGCATAAATATAATAATATACAATGTTATAGAAACAGTGATAAAAGAGGACCATCTTTGTCCACCAAAGAGCATACTAATCAATTTTATATTTCTAAGTTTTACATAAAAATATATATATTTGTTTAAAGATCAGAAACTATTGGCTTTTTCTTAAATATATTTCCAATTAAAATAGTTTTAACTTTAATAATACTACAACTTTAAAATATTAAGTTATTTTGAATCTCATATAGTTTAGGATATTTGACAAAAAAAATATGTTTCGGTATATATTTAGTAGGCCTACTCTCAAAGTAATTTTCACGGAAAAATCAAAATTGCCATTTTGTTTGAAATGTTAAACAGTGTCCATATACCAAATTTAATCAAAACATTTCTAGCGGATTTTGAGAAAATAGTTTTATCTCTTCTCCTTTAGTTCTTCAGTAAACTACCCCTGATTTTAAGGTTATAAATTTATTTCTAAAAACCCATTGGGGGACTTTATGAAAACCCTATTTACCAAGTTTTAGCCATATCGGTCAAATGTTTTCGCCTTTATAGCGATCGATCAACCAAATCGAAAAAAAAAATTATTCAGTGTCAAGAATTAATGAAACCTTGACATTTATCAAAATCTCAAATTCTATTGTTTTGACGATCAAAATTGGGTAATTCTCTCTCCGAGGGTTTGATAAAAAGGTAAATTGGAATAGAGTTTCTTAGAGGAAGTACCCCATATTATCATGAAACTATAATGTTAAAACCACCTGCGCAAATAATATCTCAATCCATCTTATCGAGATTAAAATTCCAACCACCCCTTCAACGACAAAAAAAGTGCAGTGCGAGAAAAACTTCATAAAGTGTTTAAGAAAATGGCACAAGCATTTGCCTGTAGAGAGTATTATAAAGCAATCTGTGGAAGAAACCACCCTCAAATGACCCTAGTAGGAAATAAAGAATCGAAATGTTTTTATTAGAGTAAATCACTCTAGCAATGTGTACAGTACATCAGGATTTATATACCTAAAACAATTCAACTCCATTAAGTATCCAATAAATTCGCTATCGTCTTCAACTAACGAAAGATCCACTTTGATGGCCGCATGGTCTAAGACGCTTCTCTCGATACATACTTGACTTCATAAAACGGGTATATTGGGGTTCGATCCCAGTCGGGTGTACTGAGTGTGGTTTTGCCTAAATGGTTTTGCACTCTCCCTCAACGAAAATAGACCCTACCGGTAAACTTACTCTAAATTCAACCCTCCTAATCCCTAACACATTATTGTAATTAATATATAAGTGAACAGCCCGAGCGGTTAGTAAGACGCGGTGCTAAAAAATAAACAAATAATGAAAGCGAGTTTCTAGTAGTTCAAACATTTCACACTCCCGGGCAGAGGGCCAGGCAAGGTTCGGTCAAAATGTCGATAAAAGAAGGTAGTAGGTTGGTAGTTTAATCGTCTCATAGATGGCTCTGTTCATTTAATAGAGTTCAGTTCACACATTGGCCACTACACCAATCTAGCAGCACTCTCCAATTATCAGGCGGCTTAAAAACCATCCTCGGTGGAGTTAATATTATAAATACCCATTGAGATACTATCCTTATGATTTGAAAAAGTATTACGAAACTTATAATATATATATATATATATATGTTTTAACACCGTGTATTACTCCCCAATCTGTTTACACGCTTATGTACTAAGTACGCTTTTTGGTTAGGTATGTCAAAGGTTGAATTTAGAGGAAGTGAATCCACATTTGAGTGGAGAGAGGGTGAGAAACCATTTAGGAAAACCCACCTTTAGTACACCTAACTGGGATGGAACTACGATCTTTCTGTTATTGTCAGTCTAGTCTATTGTGAGAGTAGCGAGTGACACAGAGTATGTATTTTCAAAAAATTAAGAGTGAAATTTTCTATTATATAGAACAAGCACGTCTATCTCATGGCCCGTGGAATGCATGCGGCCCTATTCATGGTTTTGTATGTCTCGTGGACCTCAAGATTTACCATTATGCAATGCGACCCTATTCTTCTCTTCATAAACATTGAGGAAATACAACATTTTGGTATGTGACATCTGGTAATTGGATATAGTTTGTAGAATTCCAGCATGTGAGTTTGGTTTAACAAATATTCTCATTCTTCGACATTTATCTATTAACAATTATTGTTGAATTTGCACACAAAATATGTGCCATTTTCGGAATCACTTATGTGTGTTAACAGTTATCTTATCACAGGAAATGAAACCAAACACCAGAGAGATCTCGACTTAAGAACACAAATTTGCCAATAACTTCATAAAAATGTTTTCTTGAATGAGATTTAAAGACCAAATACAAACCCCGATGTTATAACATTAACACCATTTAAACAAACTTGTCTTTTCAGATGACGTCTTGTTGTAGTATTTGTGTGGATATATAAAAATGAAATACATATTATTAACCCTGGCCGTCAGGTTTTACGTATCAAGTGCCTTGTCGACTTAGCTATCTTTGCCAGATTGGTAGGTAGAGCGGTTGGCATTTAAGACTGAAAGGCCAGGGTTCATGTATCTGCCTGTATGTCATTTTTATTTAATTGCATTAAGCACATTGCTACAAATAATTATTTTTTACATTTTTGGTAGTTAAAGGGGGTTTAATCTCACAGTTTTCTTTTAATTGTTTTATAATTAAAATAAGGGCTGCCCAAAATAAATCAAATTATATATTTTGAAAGAAATAGAATAAACTAATCTAACTAACTAACTAAACTAACTAATGTTTTCCACATGTAGATATATTAACTTCAAATAGTGAAGGTCCTCGATTATTTACAGGAAGAAGTGCATTTTATAATTTAAGTTTGTTCAAAAATGATGAGTAAGGTGGGGGAGGGGAGGGTAGGTGGGGGGGGGGCGGGATAAGGACTCACCATGACATGCATCAACGTTGTTTTCCATATCTCTATATACACTTACGAGGGTGCCTTTCATCAAATCCCCCTCTCAATCCTTACCCCTTGGATTAATTCGTTATTAACCTTAATGTTGAACGTAAACTTTGTATTTTTGTAATATTAAGTTTAACGAATTCACCTAACTGCTTTTATTCAAAACTACTTAAATCCCTTATATGAAAGATAATTATTTTTTGCGCACCTCCATTAGCGTGTAAGGCCGGCCCTAGAGGTTACGTTTAACTGCGCAAAAATAACTACACAAGTATATCGTTCAGTTCCTAGTTTGTGCAAGTATCCCCTAGACGATACAAGCATATCGCTGCACGTTTAGCTCAGTTGTGAAAATATTGGTTTGAATAATGTTGTCAGAAGAAGAGAAGGATGTTGGAATGTTGCACTTGTGGCTATAATTTCAAAGAAGAAGAGAAATGATTCCAAATGTGGCCAGAAGTGGTATAGGAAATGGCTGCCTAAGGTAAATGTTTACTCTCATACCAACTTATTAAAGGAGTTGAAAACATCGCCAAAATATTGGCATAATTATTTGCGTATGGACGAGGAGACTTATTAGAATCTTTTAGCACTTGTTACTCCTTTGATAAAATAAAAAACAAGACACTCATGAGGAATGCGATAACACCACACAAAAATCTTACAGCAACTTTACGTTTTTTAGCTACTGGGCGTAGCCATGAATACCTCAAATTTTGACGTTGATATCACCTCTGTATCACAGTATCATTATTCCTGAAACTTGTAAGACGATTTACAATGTTTTACAAAAAGATTATTTGCAAGTAAGTTGACATTGACATTTTGAACCATCCACAAGCAAGGTTAACTCCTGTAAATCTCGATGAAATCCTCCACAACTTATCGTTCGGTCATTGTTGACAAGCCAAGACAAACATAAAAACAGCTAAACTGAATCAATATTTCACAAACTCCCGTGACACGCTCCGGTGTACAGCTGAACTAGCGCAGGCACGAAGCTAAAAAGTTGAAATGTTTCGTCTTTCACAAGTCACTTGCACAGGTGTTTAGAACTGCGCAGTTTTCCCATCCACACGCTCAAGTATACTTGCGACGATACACTTGTGCAGTTATCTTTGCGCGGTTAAATGTAACGTCTAGAGCTGGCTTAAAATAGTATTTAAATTCATTTACAATGGTTTTTTTTGTCAGCGCATCTCATTACTCGTTAGGGCTATCCGGATATTTCCTAAGGTACTATTGTGTTTAGGATAGGGAAGGTTGAATTTAGATTAATTGTAACTGAATTTGCGTTGAGGAAGAGTGTAAATACACTTAGGGGGAGCCACCCAACCAGGATTATAACTCTGACCTTCTCATCATTGGTAGAAGCCTTAACTTAGACCATTTGATAACAGAAGCTGTTCACTTACGTAACAGCTCCTTGTCTATTTTTGCTAAAGGAATATACTAATTATAAAATCTACCCTCCTTTTTGTATTAGGGTTGTGGGGGGAAAGAGGCATATTTTTTACCCTTGTTCCCAACACCCTCTTTTGTTTTAATTCCATGGATCATAGAAATAGTTGACTAATGCGGGAGTCCATTGCTACGAATAATTAATCAGTACTTTTCTACCTGCAAGATTGATCTCTTGGACATGTTAGTCTAACCTAATTTGTCAATGATGGTCTGCAATGCAAGACAGGTGTACCAAGTAGATTTAATACTCTCCCTCAACGAAAATACATCTACATTTACTCCTTCATCATTCATTATTCTACTTGTATTGTGAAATACGGATAGTCCAGGTGGGTAGTAATAGACAGAAAAAAGGTATGTTTTATTGTAACTTACAATCTACAAACCGTTTGGACTATTTTTGTACACATTATCTGGATTTATGTACTAATATCCAAGTTATACTATTCCACTCACATTGGTGTCGCATGGTTTAAGGCGTCACTTTGGCAATAGATTAGATTGCTGATGACGGATAAATCAGGATTCGATTTAGGTCGGGTGAACTGAGAGTGGTTTTTTCTAAACGGTTTTCTACTCTCCCTCTACGCAAATGAAGGTACACGTCCTCTAAATTCAACCCTCTTCATTCCTAACACATTAGCGTAGCAAGTATTTAGGTGTATAAACCAAACAGATATTAAAACACAATGATCCGGTGGCTCCTTCATCTTGTAGACCAGAAGTCGGCAACTTCTCGATCGCAATTGACCGGTCGATCTCACGACAATTTTCAATCGATAGTGTAAGAAATATACATCATCATTAAAATTATATCTTTGAGGATTTAAAACTTACAAACATAATATTAAGTAGATTTAAATAATATTTGAGTGGGAGCAAAATGAACTTGTTTGGTCATAACCGATTATATTATTATGCTATTATGAATATATTAATAAGAAAATATGCATTATATTCTCTATAAAGAAGGATACCTATTTATTTAAGGAAATATTGAATTCAAGAAATTAATCAAAGATGCATAAACAATAACAAAAAATAAAATAGAGAGCGGAGAAACGATGGATGACTGAGGGAACTTTTGATAGGTTCTTACGTCGACAAGGGCCCAAAAAGGTTGCTGACACCTACTCTAGACTTGCATTATTCTTCATTATAACTCAAATAATAGACAAAGGGACAATTTAGGCTTTAGTAGTTTGAAATATTAATGTTGGTTAAAACATTTTAGTCCATTCATGAGTAAATATTTTAATTAAACTATAATGCTAAAAAGAGTGTATAGGTAATTTCAAAAGAAGACGATTCACTTAATAAAGACAAAGGTGACTAGCTCTAGCTTAGCTCTGAAGAAATTTGTCTTTAATTATAAATAGTCTCATATTTCAGTGTCCAACAGTTTTTTAGATAAAATAATATTTGTTTACAACCATAGATCTACCAAGCTCTGTGACAAAACGAATATTAACAATACAAATAATTTAAATTAAATCTTTATAGTTTTACAAAAAATATTTAAATTAAATAATAAGCAATACCAAACAAGATATTACATCATATTCACTTATTCTTAGGAACGTGTTATGGTGAAATAAAATATTTTTATGAGTCATTTGAAAAATGTCTTATACATATATTTTCTCAAAATACCTATAAATTATAGGAATAATAAAACTTTTTGATCTAGGGGTAGTCGGTATTTTAGTCCAAAGATTTTAGAGCACTCAAATATAATTAGCCATTACTCCTTTTTATTTTATCAAATCCCTTTGGAGAAAGGATGTATTAAGATTGTTAACCAAAAGTGAATTCTAGTTTTTGATGGAAGTCAAAACCATGTTACCGATTAGGCGTGAACTTATTATCTTGGGTTTTTATAAGGTTATCCCGAGGTTTTTTGGAATTTTAGATCCACCCTTAGAGTAAAGAGTAGCTCATTTATAGGTGAAAATAGAAAATATCAATTTGCTCAAAATCGGCTTTAGAAATTTTGATTAAAAGTCATATCTATTTGATGTTTAAAATTACCAACGAAATATATTTTATAATTTTCATGATAAAAAATCTCTGAGGGTATAATAAAATTTAATATATAAGCCCTATCCAATTTGAATATAGCTCCAAAACTTTTAGAGATACGAAAACTTATCATCATATAGTTGTAGGACTATTTAAGATACAAAACTTTTACTTGAAATAATATTTTATGATTATTAAAGGTTTCCTAGCTATAAACAGATACACCTCTAAGATGGAGATCTGGCAGATGGGTAGCAGAAAACTTACATGTTTAATAATGCCAAAATAATCAAAAATTTATATAAGATATAAAGTTTAAAGTGAGTGGCCGGGAATTGTGGGTGATCTCTCAAAACTTACAAAATAACAATAAAAAACTATATAAATTTATTAATTCCAATAATCATATGATCGATCCTATTGAGAGATTGCATTGTATATGGAATGCTTCCCTTTGTGCACTCTGTATACGCATGGTCTAGGTAATGTTTTGTTTCAAATATTTAATTGATTTTAATGTATTGCCGTAGAAGGTAGGAATTCATGAAGGAGATCAAGAATGTGATAAATGAATCGGATAGTGGACAATGTTGGCAGAAGAAGGTACAAAGATGTAAAAAGATGGGCCTAGAATAGACAAAAGAGGAGAGCTGCGGCCAACCAGTCACAAGATTGATAACCTAATGTTGGTTTCCTTTTTTTTTCACTATTTGGTATGTAGTCTTTTCCTACATAAGAGCATCGAAGGAACTCCTTGGTGACATAAATAGCTCTAAACATATAATATTATAGAAATAATAAATATTAAAGATATTATCTTTCTTCAAAATTATTATGATTTTTTAAATTGGAATTGGGCTCAAATAATGAACTGCAAAATAACAAAATCAATGCATTTATATCTGTATCCTTCATTAAATTATTGATCAGGAAAAAATGTATATTCTATTAACCAAATCTTAAACGTGAACGCTTCTAAAAATGTTATATTAGTACACGACATACAAATTAACTAACCATAGGAAAGGTAAACATACTGAAAAATATAATGTATTTGAATATACTTTGATATATCCTGTCGAATTTCGCCACCTATCCCTATCCTGAGCTAGTTCTATCCAGTCCCCCTCACTACACCCTATCTCTATCATGAGCTAGTTCTATCGAGTCCCCCTCATTACACCCTATCTCTGTCCTGGGCAAGTTCTATCCAGTCCCCCTCATTACAGCATATCCCTATCTTGAGCTAGTTCTATCCAGTCCACCTCATTACACCCTATCCCTCTCTTGAGCTAGTTCCACCCAGTCCCCCTCATTACAACCTATCCATATCTTGAGCTAGTTCTATCCAGTCCTCCTCAATACTCCCTATTTCTATCTTGAGCTAGTTCTATCCAGTCCCCCTCATTACACCTTATCCCTATCTTGAGCTAGTTCTATCCAGTCCTCCTCAATACTCCCTATTTATATCTTGAGCTAGTTCTATCCAGTCCCCCTCATTACACCCTATCCCTATTTTGAGCTAGTTCTATCCAGTCCTCCTCAATACTCCCTATTTCTATCTTGAGCTAGTTCTATCCAGTCCTCCTCAATACTCCCTATTTATATCTTGAGCTAGTTCTATCCAGTCCTCCTCAATACTCCCTATTTCTATCTTGAGCTAGTTCTATCCAGTCCACCTCACTACAACCTATCTCTATATTGAGCTAGTTCTACCTTCCACCTGCATCTAGGTCATCCAAATGGTATCTTCCCATTAGGTTTTCCCATATTCTAATATGTACGGTCATAAATAGTGTGTTTAACATAATATGGTACCTGATTTGGAAAACTTTTCAGTGTGTTATCACGTCATTATTTTATAAATAGGCCAATCTAGTCTTATTGTGTGTGTATGTGTGTGTGTGTGTGTGTGTGTGTCTTTGTCATAAATGATATGAAAATCACTTTAGTGTTTTTTTTGTTTTTTCTTGTTTTTAGCACCACGTCCTACTATCCGTTCGGGCTGTACGTCTATGTCCTAATTACACTAATGTGTTAGAGATTAGGAAGGATTAATTAAGGGGAAATGTACCCGCATTTGCGGGGAGGGATAGTGGAAAACTATTTAGGTAAAACCACCCTCGGTGCAACCGATGAGGATCGAGCACTGATCTCCCGTCTTTGGCTGCCTGGTCTAACACGAGAGTAGCGCGTTAGACCACGCTGCCACCGAAGCGGGTACTTTGGTGTTAATCACGTAAGTGGATAGACATAGACTATATTTTTCGGACCTATCATCACACTTTGGTCTATTTTTTAAGAGGTTAGTCAAACTATATTGGTTTCGTAGCTTCAAATAGATTTTTCTTAATATGAATTACTTAAAAAATAATGTTTACACAGTATATCTAATTACATATTTCAATTTTCAATGCATTTTTAGAGTTAACCCATTTTACCTAGAGTTTGAATGTGTAAGAGATTCCTAGAAATAGGTCAAGATGTTTTATATAGATTATTAAATTTGGTCATCGTTCATGATAAATTGTAAATCATGCGTTGATATCAACCTTACGAAGAAATTATCGTTAACGACATTAATATCAATTTATGCTTTTAGCTTGAACAGGAATTAAGACGCGGTGCTAGGAAAAAATACAAATCCACTACGGTTTTAAATAAATAACGTAAAAATTATCTTATCATTTTCTTAGGCGCCATATATAATAAGCCTATAACCCATTTTATGAAATAGATACATATGTATTAATGTAAATATTCCTGAGAAATATATATACTATATAAACAATTCTATTAAAACTAATATGTTTACAAAAAATTATATTAAATATATTATACTAATTCTGTTGAATATATATAAATAAACATAATATTAATATATATTTATATATTGGGGTTCTTAAGTCAGATTAGAGTAGTTGTATACAATTACATGATGCAAATGTGTAAATATATAACTAAGTAGATTGTAGAACTTTTCCGGAATACAGATACAAGCATTTTGGCCAGAAAGATAATTAGAAAATTAAAATTATTATTTTTTTGTCAAGATGGGAAAAAATGCCTTGAGGTTCCTATTAACTCTCATCAAAGGCGCATCCTCTTCCACCCCTCCAAAGATTTCTTTCAAGCCCCTCTTACACTTTCTTCCGACTCCCCCACCCTACCATCACTTGTCCCCACCTCTCCGAACAACTTGATCGAACCCAGCTCCTCTGCCTCCTTTATTATTTTTTTAAAAACTTTTTCTTTGAACCTTCTTTTTTTTTAATGCCACGTGTTTTCCTAATTAAAAGTTTTGTATGGTGAAAAAATGGTGAGAAGCTGGGACATTGTAGACATCACGTCACTGGCGCTGCTGGTGAGAGAAATCTGCAACCTCATTAACAACACAAGCACTGATCATTACCAGCTTATCCTCCGACAACAATAGGCCTGCTAGCAAACACTTTGGATTACATTAAATTGATACAAACTTATCAGAGAATAATCTTTATTTTTAATTTTTTTTCATCCAATCGCTCTGGTGTCAGTAACTAAAAGTAATATGAACGTCTAACACCCCATCTCAGCTGGTATATCGTTTTGGGTCCCAGTTTTGATTCCTGGAATAGAGAATAGATTTAAAATCGATACAAGTGTAGCTTCTCTTTTCACCGTAATAAATTAATGGTTGAAAGTGTGGAAGTTTTGTCCATTATTCAATTTAGTTAGTGTGTAATTCGTGTTCTGAGATAACCAGTAAGTTCATAAAATGCACCTTTTTCTTTACTAGCTGGCTAAACTACAGTAGGATAGTTTCTTATGTGTGCTTGACTCGGGCTTGGAAGGTCAGAGTTATAATCTTGCCCTTATTTACAAGAATGGAGATTCCATTCTCTCTCTAGACAAATGATTATGCATTTCCTTGAGATTCAATCTTATCATACTTTGATCCTTTTTCATTAGCCAGGATGTATGGTGAAATTGACTGCCTGAATGCATCTCAAAGAGTAGTTGGGTGTATGTGGACTATTGCACAGAATTAAATAGTATCGAAAGAGGCAAAGATAGCAGTATATAAAGTGTGTTAACGCACACATTGCTGTATGGATGTGAAGCGTGGATATGTCGGGAGAATCACAAGATCAAGGGGAATGCGATTGGAATTAAATATCTAAGAAATGTGAATTGGTGCTGAAGGAGTGCGGTTTGAAACGGAATCCAATATATCAATGTGAAAAAAGCGTCTGGCATTGGGTATGGGCATGTTGAGAAGATAAGTGTGAATAAAGTGACGAAACGAATATATGAAGCTAGAGTGTGTGGATCAAAAGGAAGCGGTAGGCAATGTAAGACGTGGCTAAATGTGGTAGATGAATGTGTGGAAAAGAGAAACATTAAGAGTTTTGAGAATAAAAAAGCATGCATGACTCGGTATATGACTGTTGTGGAAGCAAAGGGAGTATTAAAGGATAGGGAAGTGTGGAAAAAGTTAGTGAGAAAGGATTAAGTATGGAGTTTTTTTAGACCTATATGCTCAATTTCTTGCCTACCCCGTAAGGGGTCGGCGTGATTAGGTATGTATATGTGTCTGTAGTTTAAATTGAAATGGCCTAACAAGTAAACAAGACACGTTACATATAACCTCACATCTACTGTTTCCTTATAGGGTTTCTGAGCGCAATTATTATATCAGAACACTACTCACAAACAAATTGATTTTATAACGAACAAAGTACCGTGTCCAAGGGCAGTCAATTCTTTATTTAGAAAGAGTAAGCCCAAGTGTTACAAAATATAATTCTTCAGACATCCAAAAAATCAAACACAGGATCCTTAGTTCCGTATAGGGATTAGCTACCATTTAGGTAAAGGTGTTACCATTGAATAACTAAAAAACTTAATGGAAGAAAGCATTAAATATTTATTTTAGCGTATGTTGCCAGTGTTTGTCAGCAAGATATTATATTCGCAGTGGTATATTTGTAGCCATCTTCTGAGGTTGAGCCACCATGTAGGTTCGGATGTTTTGTCCTGATGAGATTATAGATTAATTATGATGATTATGTGGTGTCAGTAAAAGTCTTAAACCTAATTTAACCTAATTAATCATACCATGGCACCCATAGAAACAGTTCCACTTCGGTAAAGATACGTATTGTACCGCCAGGAATTGAACTGGGACCTATAAGTTATATTAGTAGCCAGGCATGCTGACCACTTGACAACTTACGGAAGTGTACTGTACAATATTTGTGTACTATTGGTAGCATAATTAGAACCATATTTTGAATTTCCGGTGGCCGTGATTTAGATTTTAGCTTTTAGTAGCCGATGAAATCCACACGTTCAGAGCATACTCTGACTTAAAATATAACTGTAGAATTACCCTGAGCAAGAGACGATCTCTATATAGCTATTTAATAAAGTATTGGCACGCTAGGTCATAGGCCCTGGGTCTGAGTCCCTTTTACAGGGGTCATTTTTCAATTTATTCAAATAAAAAATATAGTTAAAAATTAAAATATAATGGACGAGTAGAGTACTATTTCAGTTTAAGGCAATGAAGACGTAGCTACCTGTATAATTATTGTAAAAATACCTATAGAGCTAACTTTCCTACTTCATGGACTAAATAGCAAATCCATTATATTTTTTTAATTACTGTTACAGCCGTATCTAAATATCATATTCTTGTGAATTGAAAAATGACGCCTGGACAGGGAAATTGAACACAAAACCTTTGGTTTATTACTCCAATATACTCTACCCACTGAGCTACCCAGGAATCATCCCATTCCCAGGGGTAATTCTCCACTCATATTTTAAGAAAGTCTATGATGGTTCGTGATTTAATTGATCACGCATTTGTATCCGACGATTTCCGCATGTACATCACAGACTGTGCCTTAAAATATGATTTGGAGAGCGAACAATTCCTGGATAACTAATTTGTTAGAATATTGGCGTACTAAGCCAAACGTTCATGGGTTCGATTACCGTGTCCAAGTGTCAATTTAAATAATTCATCAAATGTGTAGCATTTCAGTGTTCGTTTGGTTACGTATTATTTTTTACACTGCTTTTCTTTTGTAAAATTGACAAAAAAGTTCCTAAAAAATTTATGAACCATAATCAAAAGCATTTATAATGAAAGTGGGGGGAGGGCATTCCCCCTCTAGAAAGAACTTGTCCCCCTCGAACTGGATAAAACCCCTCCTTCCCCTGAAATAAATTGGTCCACTTTAAATTTATCTTACTTCCCTCTAATATTCTGGAACATGAGGCTGAAATATGGCATTGTACCAAACCCCAAATAACTTTTCAAAATTTGTTGGAAGAAGACTACTCAAAATATATTTTAGAAACATCCAATCCTCAAAGTTTCAGGAGGAAGAATATTTAAATTAGCTACTGAGAGCATTCAATTTTTCAAAATTTGCCGGAAGAGCACCATTTTTAATAGTTGCAAGAGACATTTAATTGTCAAAGATTTTCCAGGTTAGGACACACCAAATATATTCTAGAGTCACACCCTTTACAAACATTTGCAGGGGAAGACCACTTTAAATATATTCTACAATGGGCGTCTAGTTCGAGGCGAGGACTACTCTAAATAACATCTATAGGTATTCAAATTTCAAAGGGCTTATGGTGAAGGACTACTCCGAATAGCTTCTAGAAGAGTATAATTTTCAAAATATTTCCAGACAAAGGTCACTGTAAGTATATTCTAGACATTTGACAAGGTAGGGTTCCCAGTCCCCTCAAAAACTTTTTTTATTTGCTAACTGCCCCCTAAAAGAATAAGAGTTTATCACCCTGAAGTCGAATATTGAAAAGAGAAGAAAAAAAAAGGGGGGGGGCCTTTTCCACTGGGACCGGGTCTGGTCTGAGCACCTGGTGGGCTTGCTATTAAGGGTGAATATCCAGCTATTGTGAAACATAGCCACACTAGGATCACCCTAGCGAGCTGATTACTGACACACCTTAGAGCAGACCCACTTTGATAGCCACACAGTATAAGGTATCATTCTAGCAGTAGAACCTATTGCTGGTCATGGGCAGGTTGAAATTAAAATTCCGGCAAGGTATACTGAGGATGAATTTTTCATAAACATTTTACTATACTCTCTCTAATTAAATAAGGATACATTTATTATAAATTCTACCCTACTCCATTATAGTAAATATTAAGCAAAACCAGACGGGTAGTAAGATGCGGTGCACCAAAAAAAAATTGTAGCAACATTTTTTGATGATACACCAAGATGTCTATGAAGCAAAGTACGATTACGGACTTATTTTCTTTAGGGGCCTAGTTGTTTGGTTATGTGAAGCTACTCAACGAATATAAATCACGCAATATGATAGCCAAAATGTTATAGTTTGTTAAATCTAAGCCAACAGATATTGACAATCTTGAAAGCAATATATAATAAACATTACATTGGAAGTAATAAAGTAATAAATATAAATTGTATTTGTAATTGTATTGTATTTGATCATTGTAATCATAGAAACAAATTTATTTATTGAATAACAACGTTTCCTAATTATTAGTAGTCTATGTGCATAATCCGAACGGGTAGTAAAACGCAACGCTAATAATAAATAATTAGTAGTCTTATACTCTGGTAGAAAATATTCGAAATTTCCTACAGTTGAAGAAAAATTAAATCTTAAGCATTATTCAATGAAAAATACTAAGTTTATAAACATTCTATCTTACGCTTAGAATACATAAATTTAAGGTGACAGGCACTTTTAACTTGGCGTGAAAATGCAGATCCATGGAAACCAACGGTTATCTTTAAGAATTTTTACTGTTTTGCAATTTTCTTTTCGGAAACGGTTTGTTCAAGAATAGAAGCATGTTTACTATGTCATACTTAACAGATGGATCACGAAGACGGAAAACCGGAAAAATCATAAGCTTGGAAATATCAGTTTTCTCGAGAACTAGTGTAATTTTGATGTTAATATTGTCAACACCCCTTCTAAGATAATGTATCGATGTTTATTAATTGTAACATTTTCTTATTTTTTGTTATGAAGCCGGCAGTTTTCTATTGAAGAATGTAAATTTAATCGGTATTTGATCACTGTTAAAATTATAAAGGAGGTGTGTATATAATAACTATAACTTAATAAACATGCTTCTTTTCTTGAAAAACCCGTTTCCGAAAAGAAAATTGCAAACCAATAAAAGATCTTGAAGATAGCTATTTGTTCCCATGGCTCTGCATTTCCACGCCAAATGAAAAGGGCCAATCGTCTTAATATAATTTTGAAATATATATATATAATTTAATTATATTATATATATATATATATATATATTAGTCAATATTCTAGAATCCTCAAGGAGAGCCTTGCAAAAGTCGGGAAATATAACGTTATTTAATTGTGGTTTATTATTTAAAAATATTATTCACGCCAAAATAAAGCTGGAAGTGGCCGAAATACAGTTAAAAAAAACAATGCTTTAAATTTTATAATTCTAATAAAATTCATGAAAAAGGGAATTTAGCAAACCTTCAGAGCTAATATATCTCACGTGAGATTTCACAGCTCCAGTTTTCTTAAAGAAAACAGTAATATATTTTTAAATAGGATCATAAAAGTAAATTTTAAGATAACCTAGTATTACTTTAGCAGTTTTTAATATCCATAAATGTCATTCTAATAATAAATATTGCAATGTGAGGACATATCCCTTAAATTATGCGCTGCCCTTAAGATCATATCTCAAACTATGGATATCTTGTAATCTCGGTAAGTTATTCAGCTCAAACCAGGTGTCTACATCGTAGTTTTATTTGATGCATTCTTTGTATGAAAACGTTGAAAATGAGCCAAGTGAAATATTTTTTATCATAAAATCAAAAATTACAACTTCAAAGATGTATTCAAATTTTGTTGTTGTTATGTAAAGTATGTATTAAGAAACCCTCACTTGGATGTGATTACTAGCTAAAGCGTTGTCGTGTTACTAGTAGGCCTATATACCGGTATATTAGGTACAAAATCACGCTCAAAACAGAAATAGAATCCAAACGAGATTTTCTGCATTATTCATTTGCCAACAGAGAAATGGGATTAGTTAGTTAGATTTCTCACCCAATTCGGTGGCCGCATGGCTCAAGGCATCACACTTATAATAAACTAGACTAACAATGATGGGGAGTTTGGGGTTAGAACCTGGTCAGATGTACTGAGAGTGGCTTTATCTTAGTGGTTTTACATTCTGCCTCCACTCAAATGTGGGTACACTTCCTCAAAATACAACCTCTCTCATCTCAGCAAATTAGAGTAATTAGTAAACTAAATAGTGTACCAAATAAGCCCGGCCCCAAAACGCACAGTACATCAAAGTATGTGATCGAAATGTGTGCTACCAGCCACTATACATATTTTCAATAAATATACTTTTCTAATTGGCTAGTGGAACTATGCATGGCGGCTTGGGGCGCACTTTTCAAACACAGACTGAAATACTGTCCATTTGAGGCTGGTTTTATTTGGAACATCCTATACTGAGGCATATAATCCAAATGGGTAGTAAGTACTAAAAAATAAGTTGTCTTTCTCATTTCTTAAAAGAATTGCTTAACATTTTATTTTGTTTTTATAATTATGTCCAAACGGTTTCGTTGATCTCACTCTATTTTTTTCTAAAAGTATCCATGCTAACATGCTACGTTATTACAGCTGGTTATACCGATATGATCTATATAAGCTAGGCGTTATCCGTGGGGTGTAGAAGTGCTCTAACTTCACTGCTTGAAATGTGAGCTCAAAACTATTTCGTTAGTAGATTGCATTTTAACTTGGCTTAGGCACTCCAAACTCTATCACACTTCGACGCCGATTATGAAATAGCAAGAGAGGTAAAAAGAAAAAAAGAATTTCATAATGAGAGTCCTTTTTTATCTTTTAATAACCCTTCTACTCTTTCGCTAACAAATATAAACTCTAATTACTGTTTTCTCTCTGGGTATAATAAGTTTATTGACTTGCAATTCAAAATAAAAATTTTATTGTTAACTGTATTTTATAGATCTATGCTTCCATGATTTTTTTAGGTCCAAAATATTGGCATAAATATTCATACAGGATATCATCGTATACAAACCAAATATCCTGAGTTGTAGAAATATTTTAAAAATCAATTTAAAAAAATTAAGGTAAATTTAAGACCCTTTTTAAAATGTCTTAATAATAAATTACGTTTGTTACATTGTTTTAAAACTCTCCGAATAAAGCATAAATACAGTACATAGTAAATACTATCTTAGATTCCCATTATGTCACAGGTAGGCAACGTCCTCAAGTAGTGATTGAGAAGTTAGAGGAGAGTGAGGAGATTTACGGTTTTATTCAAGAAAATAAAGAAGAGATCATGACGTCATGAACGTTTCACCAGATATCGCTGTTAACACAAGATGATAATATGAAGTGAATGGTGGGTCGTGGGGAAGAAGTACAAAATTGAACGTTCTGTCTTACAGTGTAGCTTACTTTAAAGGGATGAATAAGAGAACATGACGTCATGAACGTGTCACCAGATATCGCTGCAAACCCACACTAGAGGTATAAAGATAATGGTCGGGATGACGTCACTAATGGAATGGCGTATGTGACACCTCTTGATTCTCCTAAGGGATGAAGAGAGAACGTGACGTCATGAACGTGTCACCAGATATCGCTCCAAGCCCAAACCAGAGATGTAAAGATAATGGTGGGGATGACGTCACTAATGGATTGCCGTCTGTTAGAGCCCTGTCTGTTTCTAAGGAATGAAAAAGAGAGCATGACGTCACCAGATATTGCTGCAAGCCCACACAAGAGATATAAAGATGATGGTGGGGATGACGTCAGTAATGGAACGTCGTCTGCTACAGCTCAGTCTGCTCCTTGGGTATGAAGGAGAGCATGCATGACGTCATGAACGTGTCACTAGATATCGCTGCAAGCCCACACAAGTTGGTATAAAGAAAAAGGTAGGGATGACGTCACTAAAGGTAGGTCGTTTTGTTACAGCGTACTTTGTTCATTATGGAATAAAGAATGGAATGTATCAGGAAAAGACTTTAAAAATTTCACTGAATTTAAGATTATAACTAATCCCAACAAATATTCGTATTCACAAACATTAAATAGTCTACTTTCTATTTTAGAAAGCCTCCTCATACTTTGTCATTCTTAAATAATGGTCATTGGTCTATGTTCTGGGACCGCGTAAAGGATATATGCTTACATACTAACTACGCTAATATGTAATCGATGAGGAAGGTTGAATTTAGAGGAAGTGTACCGGATACCCGCTTTGCTTGGAAGAATATTGGAAGACCATTTAAGAAAAACCACCCACAGTACATCCAATCATGATTTGTATCACTGATTTGAAGTCCAGTATATTGGAAGCGTGATACCTTTAACTAGTATTTCTTACTCAAACTGTGGTCCGCGAAAAATGGGACCAGAGGAAAATTAATAGTATGACACATTCATATTTACTTTAACAAATAGTCTAATATATTTATATGCTATGCGTATCTGGGCGAAATATTTAATAGCTCAATTTATGGAAATATTAGCCAGTATTAGTGCACCATTGCCCAGTGGACGCACGAATGTATGGCCCACTAACCATATCCTTTCCGTGGAGGCTCTTTCCATGTCCCAATGAGATGAGGTGATGGTGATACAGGTGTGGAACCCGTAGAAACTCTTAAACCTAACTTAAGCCTAACTAACCAAGCCCTGGTGACCTTTGGGGTAATTATACTTTCGGTAAAATTACCCATTGTTCCAGCCGAGAATGGAACACGGGATCCTTAAATTCTAAGCCAGGTTCACTGACCAAAGAGCTGGTAGTATGAGATTGAATTTACAAATATAACTAATATTCCATCCAACCTCAAATGATCTTTACTATAATACCATGTATAGGCGCACCAGATTTCCATTTCAAACCAAATCGTTATGTCAATTTACCGAAATTACTAAACATTAAACTATTATTTATCTGAAGGCTTCAATCAAAACTAAAACAACAGCTCGAGGAAATACATATTGCTTATGGGTTATGGAACACATACATTGTACAGAACGTCTTAATTTTTAGGTGGAAATTGTTCGCAGTCTCAATAATTTTTCACTTTATTGGAAAGAAAAAAGTTATATAAATCAAAAGAGTACAATATTGTCAAGTTAACTCCGCTGTGTCAACTCGACTATACTGTGTTCCACAAGTATGGCCCAATATTCATAGGAAGAGCTGACATCCATAACAGTCTTACTATTATTTTAATTCTACTATTATTATTGTTGTTGTATTAATAATATATATCAAAAGTGACAGATCATATGAATTGTCTTTAAAATTAATTTAGTATTGTTTTTAGTTTTGTCATTAAAAAATTGGACTTTAAAATGAATATATGAAACAAAGTTACATAAATATGCTGTCTTTACTGCTTGATGAAAGATGTAATTAAAAAATGTCCAGCTTACACAATACATGACAGGTAGGTAGTATAATTAAGGGGGGTGGTCCACGTATGCATCGAACGCTTATCAAGTGGTCAACTAATAATACAATTTTGATAAATACTGCCTTAGACCATTCGCCCACTGAAGTGACCTACCTACTTTATCTGAGGGGTTAAACTTAATTCTTTCAGTAGAAGATAATCGTTAAAACTGCAAATGGTGTTTCCAATGAGTATTTTATTCTGAGAATCTTAAAATATGAACTGTAGGTGATGTGGATAGCTCATATGGGTAGTGAGCTAAGGGAAAATATTGATCAAACGAGTTTCAATATATGTTTTCGGTAATGATAAAGATAAATTGACTGAAATAGTTTCTACTTCAAAAGAATGGATATTTGTTATTGTGTTTGTTTGGCAAGCACTCAGTTAAGAAAATTGATTATTTAGATAATATATCATTGAATGTACATCTTAATAAGTGTAACATAACCAAAGTATATAAAGAATTAATTAAAATAAGGTTTAAAAAAGCTAGCAATCAAAAAAACCCCGTATTGGTAGCCAAGTTGGGGAAATACGAACAAGGACCCACAAATAATTTAGAAGTACTATTTAGTTCCCAGCCACTATACTAATTTGACAGTACAGATTCGTCCCGATGAACCAACCAAAATCTATACATCTCATTTTGCACAAACTTATGATTGTGTTGTGCCTTATATAAGGTTAGTCTTGTTTAGGTTATGATCGTGTTGTGCCATAGGTTAGGTTAGTTTCGTTTTGTTTAGGTTGATTAGGTTAGGATTGGTTAGGATTTTGTTTCGTCATTATGTTTATCACTTGATGTATTTCGTTCACCTGGAAAAGACAAAAAACATTCATCCGTAGTTCAACGCCACAACAGCTGGGGCAGGGCTAGTACCTCAACATGGGACTAAGCTATAACAACCTACCTTCCCAATCACTCTTAACAGGGCAGAGCTAGTACCTCAACATGGGACTAAGCTATGACAACCTACCTTGCCAACCACTCTTAACAGGGTTAGTACCTCAACATGGGACTAAGCTATGACAACCTACCTTGCCAACCACTCTTAACAGGGCTGAGCTAGTACCTCAACATGGGACTAAGCTATGACAACCTACCTTGCCAACCACTCTTAACAGGGCAGAGCTAGTATTAAACTGTCATGTGTACAAAGTCATACTCTTACAATCTTGCTATCGATTGATGTGGAGGTTGAGATTCAAATCTTTGCCATGTGTACTGGTTTTATTCCCCATAAATTTCCCCCCTTTCAATTTTCATTAAAATGAGGGGTACTTCCTTCTGAATTCTAGCTTTCTTGTAATGACCTCATTAGTGTAATTAATTGCGGATAGCACGGATGTGTAATGAAACGCGATGAACAATACATAAATTCAAAGTAAAAGCAAATGCAAAATGGATACAAAAAACAAATACTTAACGTTCATAAACAAAACAAAATGGCATTTGTGTTTTTATATTTTAAATACACCGATGGTCACGCGGACTAAATGTTAGGCTCATCAAGTCTGGTTTGTCAATGACGTGGATATCGGGGAGAAAACCTCGTGTGACTATTTTTATATTATCTTCTATCCTCCCTCCACACAAATGTGGGTATATTTTCTTTAAAATATTGATTCTTCATATCTACTCCACTAGATTAATTAAATGTGTGGGTATTCCAGACAGAAAGGGAGAAGCGGAGAGAAAAACCTGATAAGAAAATGTCTTGCTGAACATAAAATATAAACCTTTCCAGAAAAAATTTTCAAAGACTTATTTACAATAAAAACACAACAGAGTAGCTTCTATATTGCTTAAAGAATATTTTAATTTCTTTCAGCATCATATTTTTTCTCTGTCTGTATACGTACACATTGTGTGCTTGGCTATGTCAATAATTGTAGAAGGATGTCCAATGGCCACATATATTTGTTGTTCTAACGTCCATTCACGCACACATAATACAGAGTAGGCACATTGTCTGTTTAGTATTAGTATGTGGTAATAACAAATACGATTGTATCTTCCAGTTTCATTGGTCACTTAAACCAGCACCTTGGTGTAGTGGTCCGTGCACTTGGCTATGAACCTAGGGGTCCCGGGATTGATTTCCGGCTGGTACTATTGGTAGTGTTCCTGAAATGGGAATGACCCCAACTGTGACCAGGGTTTGGTTAGTTAATCTTAACTTAGGTTTAAGAGTTTCCACTGGTTCCACACCCTCATATTCACCATCACCATCACCTCATCTCATCGGTATATGGAGAGAGCCTCCATGGACAGGATGTGTGGCTAGTACATTTGGGCGTCTCCTGGGCAACGGTAGCCTACATTAGTACTGGCTAATCTTTCGACCAACTGGGCTACGAATGATGTTTGCACAGACGCGCAATATTATTAAATTATTGGCCACTTAAGTATACTTTTTTTTTTTTTGCATCCAGGATATCCGCATCACTTACGCTAATAGGGTAGGAATGAGTTCAGTAACATTTAGAGGAAATATTTTAGTATTTGTGAGAAAGGATNTTTTTTGCATCCAGGATATCCGCATCACTTACGCTAATAGGGTAGGAATGAGTTCAGTAACATTTAGAGGAAATATTTTAGTATTTGTGAGAAAGGATAGTGATAGTCACTTAGGAAGATACACCCTCAGTACACTCAACCGGGACTCGAACTCCAACCACCCTAGTATCGGTATTCTAGTAGTCCTGTATTGAGAGATTTAAATATTGGACTATGCAAACACCATTGCGAGTTTGAAGGAGATTTACTACAATATTCTAAATGTAAAAGATCTGGTCTAAATCACGCAATATCAAATACATAATTATATTTCTGTGTTGCGATTGTATTAAATCATTTTATTGTAATCACCGCTACAGTAACGTATTTAGCATTAATTTAATTTCATTTTAATTTATTTGAGTAATTTAACGTGCACTTTCTGAACCTACTGATTACATCAGCACACGACATATAAACTAACTTCAATCTATAAAAGACACAGCATCCAACCTCCACAGTTATTTCATTACTGTGAAAGCAGAAACCCACATTTCAACAATGATACATTTTAAGACCATGCCAGGAATTGAACCCGGTAGTGTTAGCTCAGTAGACAGACACGCTACCAACTGAGATAACCTGTAGGACCTCAGAGTAATTATTTTATTCGATTTCAACTGCATAGTCTTATAAAGGTGGTAGTTAGAGAGTGTCTTAAAACTCCTGGAAATTGTCGGAGCCCCTTGAAATTGACTGACTTCTTGTATTATTGGCTCCACATATAGGCCTGCGTATAAAAACCTTAAAAAAGGTATATTGTCTTGTATATTATTCAATATCCAAACACAAAAACTGTGGTCGAAAATGTACTAGTGAATGAAACCTATCAATAATGCCAAATACTGTTAAATATTATTATTTTAAATTCCCAATGCTCAATTTTAATTTGGAAACTGTATCATTTTATTTGGCCCATACCACCCAAAAACCGCTTCACACATATGCACATAAACTCATGGAAAACGCTCTCATTATAATATCTAGCCGAAATTAGAATTTTATCTCCTCATCCTCGTAAAGCCAGACCAGTTGAGGTTAACGCCTAACGTAAGACCACGTTCTCAATTGACGACAGAAATTGTGGTAGTAAACAATACTTTCTATGGCCAGATAATTGTATTAGTATGGATCTGCGGACGTTCAAAAACACACAAAATGGACTTTACAATAAATAATAAATCTTTTATTCATTTAATTATTTTGCTTGGATTTGTTTCTTGTCTTAATAAAATTAACATTAACGTTAAATAAATTTTATATGTAGCTACAAGTCTCCAAAAATAAAACTGTTTTAGAAAAAATTATAATTAGAAATACCTTTTTCTTCATGGTACTAAACAAGATATTCAAAAGGGTTCCATTTCTTCGGTATTCTTTTTTAATTAGAAGGGAAAAAACGTAAAGCATAGCCAACATGACGTTCATAAAATTACGTATTCACTTTATAAATTTTCTCTATCTTCTAGCCCTCATTCGCCTCTTTACTACACTTATTTAAAGAAATTTCGTTCTTCTTTTGTTCCTTGTCTTTTGGCGCCTTGGATCTTTATTGTTCCTATGATACTGCTGCATTGTTGGGGCCTTTGTTGTGATGCTCTCGTATTTTTTTCTCTCTCTTAAGTTAACTCGACTGTTCTCAAGCTCTCGCAGCGGCGATAATAATAATTATTTTTCTAGCTTCCTCGCTTTTGTATGAAAAAGGGAAGTTTTTCTTTCCTTCTTTCAATTTTTCTTTCCTTCTTCTATCTTTTCTGCTTCCATTGCTTTGTTTCCTCAATGTGTATGTAAACTTTTTTTTCTACTTTGTTAGCTTTCAGCTTTTATATTGTCCTTTTGTAAAGAAAATGGACTTACGCTTGCCCCAACAGTATTTCTCTATGTATTAACTGCAACGATGTTCACAGAAGAGTGGCGTAAAAACAATTTTGCAAATTATTTGTTTGGTCTTGATTAGAGAACGATTATATATATAGAATAGTGAATAAACACATATTTGTTATTACATTTAATTGGATAGAGATTTTTTTTTAACATCGTCCAAGGACCCTTTTTAGTCACTGGCATAAATATTAGTTACGTTGAGCAATGTTACCATGAGGAAAGTTTACCCTCATTTAAGCGGAGTAACAGTAGGACTTCCTCAAAACACAAGGCCGAGATTTTAACTTCGATCTCCCCATGGCAAAACATACTAAATGAGCTTGACCGATGCAAGTATAATCAGAGTATTATCGTGTGTTTGCATATATGACAAAATTATTCACAAGAGGTGATTAAATTATCAATTCTGAAATGTTCCACAAGCCAATACAAATCTGTTTGTGGCAGTTTGTAAAGTCCTTCAAATATAATAGTTCATAACGTTATGAAATAAGAGAGTTAATAAAAGGTCGTTTATCAAATTGTCCCAATTTAAACTCACGTCTCTGATAGCAGAATTATTAATAAATTAAATATGGTATTTAAATTAAGTATCAATTTTTTTTAATTATAATTTTTAATAAGGAACGTTTAGATGATAACTTATTAAATCATTCTGATTTTGTTTATTAAGAGTGTTTATATACAAAACACTAAACCAAACGTTTTTATTGATACCATACACACCAATTATATTAAAGTCTTAATTTAATGTACTACCGCGTCCTACTACCCATAATGTACCATCACGTCCTACTATCCATACAGGCTACTAGCATATTTATACAGTAATGTACCATCACGTCCAACTATCTATACAGGCTACTAGCATATTTATACTGTAATGTACCACCACGTCCAAATACCTATACAGGCTATCAGCATATTTATACTGTAATGTACCATCACGTACTACTATCCATACAGGCTACTAGCATATTTATACAGTAATGTACCACCACGTCCAAATACCTATACAGGCTATCAGCATATTTATACTGATGGAGTAGAGATGAGTAAAGCCCGCTATGGTGGCCTCATGGCTCTAAGTCATCACTCTTACAAGGGAATGGACTGCCAATGAAGGGGAGATAGGAGCTAGATTCCCAGTAAGGTGCATTAAGGGTGGTAAATATTTTTCCACTCTACCTCCATACAAATGGGTGTACAATTAATATAAAATCAACCTTACTAATCCCTAAAACATTAACATACATTGGCTTACAATCCAAACGGGCAGTTAGACGTGGTTCTAAAAATGGGAAGAAATGCACCCACATTTGCGTCGAGTCAAAATGTAAAGCCATTAAAAAAGTTATCCTCAGCATCAGGAATTATATAGCCTCCATGTCAACAGCAAACCAGACTTAGATGTGATAGACGCCTTTATTACCAAGCCCATTTGTTCTGGTCAACATTTTATTCCAAGGGGTGGATTTTATGAGGTTGTTTTAGAAGAATTGTATCCTCAATGTCGTGGTGAGGGGCTAGGAACCAATAAGTTGTTAATCAAACCAAAGTATCCACCCTAGTTATGCTCGGAAGAGATTAGAAACATTTATCTCACCATCATCGATAGTTAATTATCTAGTGAGATTTACGCCATAGATCATTTGCCCACAGACATAGGTACTATACTAGAAGATAAGTAAATTTTTTGTTTCCCAAAATAACATAATTTATAGTCATGCACTGTGTTATATTTAGATTACTTCATAACATGCCTACAGACGTGAGTTCTGTGTATCTTTCCGTTTCGGTATTCCTATCGATTAAGGTGAGAGTTTGAAGACTGCGAGAAAATGTAAGTATTTTTGAAGTTCTTATAGCAAAACATGTTTTGGCTAAAATAAAATATCACTCCAGTAGAAACATAGCGTTTAATTTTATTCACATGGTGATGTGAAAAGTTTTTAAATATAGGCCCTATGTCACGAGCATAGCAGTATTGTATGACAAACTTTTTAAATTAAGAGAAAAACTGGCATTAAATTTTGGAAATATTTGACAGGTATTCAACAAATATTTAGGTCACCATGTGAAGAAAATTAAACTCTATGTTTGTACTGGAGCAATTTAGTATTTATTTTAGCCCAAAAAATGTTTTGCCATAAAAACGGCAAAAACGCTGACCTTTTCTCATGTACCCTTCCATTTCACCTTAAGTATGTGTAATTAGGGAGGTGAATTTTCCAGGAGTCCTTTGTTCAAATTTATTTGTGTGAAAATTGAGTCAATGTTCATTTATTCATCCCAATAATATTTAAGCTAGTGTTTTAATTCTATATGGTAGACATAGTCAGATATCATTTAAAGTGTTAGAAATTTGAAGAATAATTAAGTATAGGCTTATTTAAAAGGTTTAACTCAACTATAAATTAAATTAAAAATCATATATAAAATATTTATCGTATTTCTCTAAAACGGTAAAGATGGAATAATGTATTAGTCTATATGCATCTTACTTCCCATTTGAGCTAACTTTTATCCACCAACTTTTTTAAGGCGTTGGTTTAACCAATAAAATTAAAGTAAATGTAACCGTATTCACTTAGGGTGAGTATAAATATCGCCGATTAAAAAGAACTCTCACATGCTGCCGGTCAGCATTGAGTTCCATCTTCTTGAGTTGGTCAAGTGTTAACTACATCAAGAACTTTATCAGATCCACGTTGATGGGAACTTTTTTTTCCCAGTGATGGGACTTTCGGGTTTCAAATACCAGCTGGTTGTTACTAAGGGTGGCTATTCTTCAATTGTTTCCTACTCTCCATCCACAAAAATATTGGTACACCTCCTTTAAATTATACTTTCCTCATCCCCTTAGCTTAGTTAAAATACGTAAAATCCGAATGGAAAGGAAGATGATGCATTGGGGAAAAAACTCAAACTAAACTGCCTTGTAAAACTCTGTTTTGAAAAGTACACCTCAAACCCAGGCCTTTCTAACACTGACCATGAGATTAATTGAGCCCTCCTTGTGGCCTATGTTAAAATATTCATAATTTCGTACTTTATAACCACATTTACTTCTCTCACCGTCAATTCTTTAGCTATCATCTGCTTTAATAAAATACAAATGAAAATATAATGGTAAAGTTCTCGCTAGTCCCTGTGTCTTTGTTGTTTGAGTGGACAACTATATATCTATGCGTTCTTGGTCTAATATCAAACATTTATTACGTTATAAGTTAGGTTAAATTGCGAGTTTTGTACGAATACAATCTTTGAGTTTAGAAAGTTTATATTAACAACCAAAATAAAATAAATAACACACACCAAAATATATTGTGGGTTTTAATCACCCAATAACTAACCTTAAACTATTTTATCAAAATATTATTTAATGTCCCTTAATTATTGAGAAATAAATCATTTGCTCAGTAGACCTACGTCTCATGAGTTTTATGGATTATCCATGTTAAATGATTTTCAAATTCATATATTTATTAATAAATTTTAGATGTCATATTCACTTCAATTTGAAATAAGATATAAAAAGCAAGGAAAAGTCATGAAAATTAATTTGGTTCCAAATAGACTTTCTGATATCCCTTATGTGAAGCCAAATTAGCGCATAAAGCATGGATCATACGATTTGCTTAAGATAGCTTATATTATATATCAAGTAAATGTTTAATGCATAAATATTAAGTCAATTTTTTTATTTGTATTTACCTATCTACATAATATGATTTCCTAAAGTGTGCGTCTTTTCACTATCTCCAGAAGCCCGTAGATGACCTTGAAAGCTGAAAATATGCACACTTATAGTATTGATTTTAGCATGAGTGAGGGGTTTGCGTTTTTTAGCTTCTATAAAAAAAGTGTTGGATCCTAATTATAAAAGTTTAATTCGCCTGTCACCGACAAGTTTATAAACACTTTTTTTTTAGCCCCGCTTCATACTAACCGTTCGGGTTATACGCTTATATACTAATTACGCCAATGGTTTTAGGGACTAGGACGGTTATAGTTATACGAAGTGTACCCGCATTTATGTGGAGGGATAGCGGAAAACTATTTTTGGGAAAACCACCCTCAGTACACCTGACCGAGATTCGAACCTTTGTATCCACATCATCGGCAGTCTTGTCTACTGCGAGAGTAGCGCGTTAGACCCCAAGGCCACCGAAGTGAGTGCCTATATTTTTTCTTTCCTTTATAATAATATTAATAATAATAGTTAGTACCACGTCTTACTACCCGTTCGGTTTATACGCTTAAATACTAATTACACTAATGGGTTAGAAATTGGGAAGGTTGTACATAGAGGAAGTTAAGCCACATTAGCGTAGAGGAAGAGTGGGAAACCATTTAGGGAAAGCCACCTCAATTTCACCCGAACAAGATTCGAACCTCGATCTCCCCGTCCTCGGAAGTCTTAACTCAACAGGAAACCTAACCCACCTCGGTGGCGTAGTTGGCTAACGCGCTAGTCGTGTTGAGCTCGACCGCCAAGGATGGGGAGATCGAGGTTCGAATCTCAATCGGGTGAACTGGGGGTGGTTTTTCCTAAATGGTTTTCCACTCTCCCTCCACGGAAATGTGGGTTCACTTCCTTTAAATTCAACCTTCCTATTCCCTAATCCATTAGTGTAATTAGTACTTAAGCGTATAACCCGAACGGGTAGTGAGACGCATTGCTAAAATTAAATTAAAAATTAAATTTCTTGCCTCTATAGTGGGCTTTCTCATATATACGTAGTTGAAGTATTTAAAAATCTGTTTACATAATATAAATATTTATAATAGGTATATGTTTATACATAGGCTTATATGTACAATACGCTGCTGCATGCTCGTACCACCCGCATACTACACTCATAAACAAACAACACAGGACAGAGTCATTCCACCTACCCCACCCTTCCCCCTATTGCAGGTTATCTATATTAATAAAATGAAGAATTTGACTGTCTCTCATGAGTATTGCGCAATATCGATAGCAAGCAGAGGTCTGAAATTTCAGAAAATATTAGTCTATTTACAACAACGACAAAATATTTACGTCAAAGATGGATTTTTTTTATTTATTAAAAACTGTGTTGGAATAGTTAAAATGAATATTTTTTGTTCTCTGTTTGAAGCAAGGCAAATCTTTACCGGGTGTAACCACGCATTTAATTGCGTGGTTATACTGGGCAGTGCCAGGTAGGCCTACTTTTACTAGTAGGCCTATATATATATATATTATAATATATAAGAATAGATTTATTATTTAAGCTTAAGTCCATATTAAAGTAAGAAAACATTTTTTTTTATTTTTAGATTCATACACTATAGGCTTTATATAATTGTTTTAAGTTTTTTAAAGATAATATCATCTATCATTAATATCTTTAGTTTTTGTTTGGATCTTATTTATATCTATAATATTTGTTTAGTTGGGTTTTTTTCTCGACGACCCGGGAGTAGCCAAAGCCCATTCGTCCTTATAAAACTTTCATCCTCGATCGTAATTTAGGTCTCCTCTTCACTACGTATGCATGTATTGATTATCACTTAATGCTGACAAGAGCAATCCTTTGTGTCACTCTTGCAGACAAGCAAACAATTTTTAAACTTCCCCTTCTTTTTTCGCAATCCTACCCCCTTTTTCTCCCGCCACCCCCTCCCTTCAACCATTTCTTTCGGGCGTCACTTGGCCGAGAAGTAGGGGGTTGAACGAGGACCAAAGGGGTTGGCGGGGGAGGGAATAGAGATGAAGGAAGCGAAGAAAAATTACATCCACATACAAAGAAAAGAAAAAGGAAAAAGGAGGTGGGGGATGGTGGGGAGGGGGTTAGGTAGCGGCCATATTGGTTTCTGCTTCTATGAAGGGTTGGGTGATGAGGGGGTGGTGGTAGGATTTTGTTTTTCGAGAAAAGAAGGCTCGATGATATTAGCCTGGAGAGCGTCAACATTGCATTTAAAAAATGTTGAGATAAAAAAATACACTAAAGGGTGAAGAGGAAGATGTTATTTGACCAAATATATGTAGCCTATCCTAACAGGAGAGAATGTTTACCTATTGTGTATTTATTTTATTTTTTGTAGAGTACATTCAACATAGGAGTGGGTGGTAGCTGACAGCTAGCAAAGGGTGTACAAAAGGTTACAAGAAAAAGCTAATTAAAAACAAATTGTTGGTTGTGAATGTCTTGACTGGCAAAAGTGACAACAAATCAACATAGGCCTATTGGCCTAAGCTTGCATATCATATGGTTTGGCGAATGGATACACTGAAAGTAGATCTGGTAGCTTTTCCTTGGTCAGTTACAACCATTTCTGCCAGCCCCGTGGTGTAGTGGTCAATGCACCCGACTACAGTTTTGATTCATGGCTGGTACCTTGGTCGTATATCCCACAAGGGGAATAATCCCAAAGCCCCAACAGTCACCAGGGGGTTGGTAAATTAGGCTTAAGTTAGGTTAAGACTCCCACTGGCTCATACCCCCATATTCACTATCATCACATCATCTCATTGCGGGTACGACATGTAGACAACTTCCAACGCAACGCTCTGTGCATAGGAGTTAGGCACGCAGCACTGCACATGTAATAATGGCAAGTATTTTCTGTGATGTAGGACCGTTAATGATGACCCTCAGAACGTATTCCCATTTCTAGATGGACTAATGTGCTGTTTACTATTAATTGTGGCATGTTCTGCTTACGTGCTCCAAGATGTCAAGGTGTGTTGTGCCACGCGCCTAACTCATATGCAACCTGTTGTACACGCATGCTTGCACAGATTTGCTCTCCCGGTGCTATACACCGACACTTTGAACACAATTTAATGGTATTAGCATAGTTTTCCGAGTATAAGTGTACAGGGATTTTGTATTACTTTTGATTCAAACAAACTATATATGCAGTTTGGGCTATGAGTTTCCAAACACCCTGCCTGTATATGTAGGTCTATCTGTATATAATTATTCCTAAGTGACTACTCCTAGACAAATCTAGCCTTACATGCAATATTAGTTTTTATTCACAATGGACATGCTGTAGTTGCTACAGTGGCCGCATAGTCTAAGGCGTCCCTTTCGTAATAGCCTAGACTGCTGATGACAGAGAGATCAGGGCTTGATTCCCAGTCGGGTGTACTCATTGTGAATTTCCCTGAATGGTTTTACATTCTCCCTACACGTAAATCTCTTGTACACTTCTTCTAAATTCCACCTTCCTAATCCTTAACGCATTAGCGTAATTAGTACATATGCGTATAACCTGAACAGGTAGTAGGACGCAATGCCAAACTCTAGGGCTCATTACTAGTAAATATGGTGGACTAATCGTAACTCGTCAAGTTCACCGGATCCCATTCATCTACTCATAAAGGGAGAAAAGCTAATCAGGACCTTTGTGATTTACAGTCTTTCATCCTTAGAGAAGTATCAAGATTCAAGCATTGACACCTAAACCGGTGTGCACGTGGCCTATATGTCAGGCTCATTTAGTCTGGTTTGATGGTGACATTGAGGTTGGGGCTCAAATCCAGGGTGGTTTCCCATATGGTTTTCCTATTACCCTCCTTGCAAATACGGGTAGGCTTACATGGTTTTTAAATAATATGTTTTTCTCTTTTCTACCATTTAAAACAATTAAAATGCGTATAATTAGGACGGGTGGGTAAGAAAGTCAAGTAAAACAATTTTTTAGGAAAACCCATTAAATTATTAAAATTATTAAATGTTTAGATAAAATAATATTTCAGACAATCAATTAATATGTTTTCCCAACTATTTATTTTTTACTTAAATAAATCATTACATAGTCAATATAATTATAGTTTTGTGATTATTTAGTTCAATTAATCGAAAAAAATGCATAAGCAATGATTATTTAAAAATTATATAAGATATTAATATTTCTCTTTACACAATAGGCCTACTAGTCAAGGTGATTTTAATTAATTTTAAAATAATTATGTACAACAATCTCAATAATTATTTTATCAAAATGAAGGAGGGTGTGCTGAATGCTAACTATTCAAATGAAGGACGTCATTGATTAGTAAAGTAGATATTCTATTCGTAGTTTGATGCTCATTTGTTTATTCAAATGAAAGGACGTCATTGATTAGTAAAGTAGATATTCTATTCTTAGTTTGATGCTCATTTGTTTATTCAAATGAAGGACGTCATTGATTAGTAAAGTAGATATTCTATTCGTAGTTTGATGCTCATTTGTTTATTCAAATTCAGTGTGAGGGTCTAAATACTAAACATTCGTAATCTAAGATTAAATAAATCATTTTCTTCAGACCTAGAATAGTTATATAACACATAAAATTGAATACTAGAAAGTTATACTAGTCATTGCATAACATTTAAAAAATTTGATCAAGAAGTTTACTTCGTACACTTAATTTTTTGCAACCCCGTAATAAATATATCGTGCTATTGGCTTAAGACTAAACTATAAATGTAGGAGTGAGCGAGATTGAATTTGTAAGAAATGTACTCGTCTATGCGTAGAGGTAGAGTGAAAAACCATTTCTGATTAAAAAAACTTTTAGTACATCTAAACGGGATTTGAACCCTATCCTTAATGCAAGCCAGACTATATGACCTTGACGTCAATTCCATGTGTCCTCCAATGCGGGCCCACATTTATTAAGTTTTTATTAATATGTGATATAATGTTTTTTTAAATACTGATTGATATTTTATAGTATAGTGCAAATTCAAAAAATAATTTTAAAAATAGATTAAAATAGTGTTGAAAATGGTCTTACAACAATTTATCATTGATATGTCAAAAGAGCATGAAAAACATTCAGAGTTAGAGAACTTATTTTTTTTGGTGGTTGTTTTTAGAAAAGCATCTAATTGAACTTTCTTTTGACATGTTTCTAATCTTTACCCTCAACAATTTTAAAATCAGAACCTCCCCTCATTGACACTTTTAAAAGAAAAATAATAAAAAAAAAGGATGAATAATTGCTCCAACTTTCGTACACTTGGATCTACATAGGGTCTACTTGTGTTTCACGTTTGGTGCAAGAAGTGACTATATTTATATTTGGTAGTTAATAAGGATTTGGATGGTTGTAATTTAAAAACCAAATAGATACCGGATATAATATTATTACATATTATCACATATCCTCTCATTAATTCGATTTGAAATTCTAATAGGGATTGAAACTTTTTTTTAAAGTTTCTACGAGTGTTTCGTCACATTTTACCGCTGTAGCAGGTAGGCCTATTATCTTGTTCGTTGGAATGTTGTTCTACTGTGGACGCTATATCTATGTACGAGTAGCTACTGTTTTTCAGTGCGCCGGCCTCTTGATAGGTTGAAGGGTATTCCAGATAGAGGGAATTAAGGGTTGATGAGCTAGCTATAAGGGTGGCTAAGACAAGGGGGATGTATATTTAAATGAAAGGGGTTTTTTGAAAAAGGGTGGAAGAAGTATCATCTTCGTTAAGAAAGTTGAAAGTATCCCCTTTCCTTTTCTCTGGATGAATGGTCAAAAAGGTGTAAAGTAGTTTTATTTGTCGAGATTGCAATAGTATTTATTAGAAAAGTTTTCTAAAATTATTAGTTTTATCTGTGTCTGTTTCCAAAATGGTTAAAAAAAACTTATATTTATAGAGATATTTCTAACTCTTTTAAACATTTTAAATGTTTATTTTGAAGTTAATCACACTACTTCCTATTTCTAATATTTATAATGTAAATTAAATATACCTACAATAAAACTAGTTCTTTCACTAGTCATATAATATAATTAGTAATTTGGGTATTACTATTTATCAAGATTATTGTGAATCATTCTTCCTTTCCAAATCTGACACTATATGTAGAAATTAAATCAAACTAAAATTTATAATGTGGTACATTATATGGACATCTACAAGAGGTAAAAATGTGAGTGAAGCATATTAAAATACTAACAGGTCTGCTAACTACAGATTTGTCACCTCTTAATTTATTTAAGGTCAATATATTTGTCTAAAGTTTATTCTGATCTATTCTGTAAGAATAGTATTTTATTCTCTAACACATCAATTACGCTAATATTAAAGCATATCATTCAGAGACATTGATCAAGACCATATTAGAAAACTCACCTATTTTCAAATAATCACTGTTTAAGAATTAATATAGTGATATATTTTAGTGAAGTTTTTACTTAAGTGTCTTACATGAATAGTAGATTATGGTAGCCCATATTGTGTAAAACAATGTTATTCAATCTTTTTTGTCCACGTACCTCCAGATATATCTTCTCTTCAACTTTGTACTCCCAAAGTTTTTAAGTCATATTCTATAAATCTACATCTAAAATAAAACTGGAACTCCCATTTCAAAGGTCCTTAGCGTCTGGGGCTCTTGGGGCTTTCACTAAATCAGGCCTCTGATTATTCAGGGTTTAATATAAAATTATTTATATATTTATACATTTAATCTTACTTAGGGGCCCCCTAAGATGTATCCGCGTACCTAAGGTTGAATGCCATTGATGTATAGTATATAATAAAATATAAATTATTCCACAGTACATCAAATATACTATGAATAATATCATATCTCCAATTAATATTATGAGCAGTTTATCCGTGTATATATATTACAATGGTCGACCTCAGTGGTCTTGGAGTAAAGTGGTCGGCTCAGGACCCGATGTTCCTGGATTCAAACCCAAGCTGGGGTTGACGTATTTTTCTCTCGTGATAAAAATCCATAGCAGAACTTACTTAAAAGGGGGAATAAGGCTATCATTCCCATGGTGATTGTAGCATGTAATTAAACCCCTAAACGTATGTGAAAATACATTTTCCAACACAATTAGTTGACCCTTTTACGCACGCTCATATAAATTCACTGTGGAAGTAACTGGGGAACCACAACACTTCCTGAACTCCCATACTACATAGAATCCCTACCAGATGGTGCATGCACTACTAACCGGCCGAAGGGCTGAGTGCATGCCTAGTTCTAGATGGATAGAAATAACATCAAACAAACCCTCTGGTTGTTGACTTAAGAAGAAGATAATACTATGAATAGTACTATAGGTCTGGCTATGTATATTAATTTAATAGTATATTCTATACCTTTATATTATGACAAATTTTTTTAAAAAATCCCCGCATCGCTGGACAAACGTCACTCTTGTCGGGTCTGGGTTCCAGTGTCGTGGAAGTTTATGTTAGGATTTTTGTCAAGTTTAACGTTGATGATTTTTCCTAAGTTTTTTCCCGCCCTCCCTCTAAGCAAATTTGAGTAAATTTAATTTATATTTCACTTTTATAATCCCAATCATTTTAGTAGGCTATAGTTTAAAGGGGGATAGTGAGGACGAGTAGTTATATGTTGTGCTAAATTCAAATGTATTTAAATAATTAGTGAATACACATTATTAATTAAAGCTAATCAATTAACTAGATAAATTTAATATTTTTGTAAAATAAACTAGTAATTATCACATTTTTTATAATGATCCTGTCATACATTAACTAATGTGAATTTCAGGCATAAATTTTTACTGTGAAATTTAAAGTCTTGTGTATACAGTTTCAAGCATTCACTAACAGAAATATATTTGATTTCCTTTTTTATTTAAATTCATAAAAACAGAGATGTATGTTTTGTACTACTTATTTTCTCCTTTTAGGTTTAAAATATACTGTTATAGTATTTTTAAATGTTGTTTAATCTCTTATTTTCCTCCCCCTTTGAGAAAATTAGAATTTCTAATTTGAATATAAAACTGCGATTATAATGTTCAAAATATGAAATGTGAGATAATTTGGCTTACCCAGTGTCAGTAAATACTGCTGTTAACTAACCAACCCCAACAGTAAATTTCCTCCCCTTCCTTAAAGGGAAGACCAGACAAACCCCATTTCTATAAATCACTTGAATCTAAGAATTTTTCTCGAGGTCCGTATTTCCTGTAACATCTTCACTTGATCATAGACAATTATTGTGGTTTAGCTATACCCACACAAATCCCTTTTAACCAATCACAAGAAATATTTTTGGCTCAGGGGTGAAACAAGACTGGCTTATGACTAGTCACGAGACGAAATGAGAATAATCTTGTAATTTCATTCAATTAGGAAGGATTTTTTTTCCAAGCGCGTCTATTTACCTAAACGTACTATATGTATATTGGTATATCAATAATATATAATGGTACAATTAATTAATAAGGTGTAATTTAGAGGAAATATACCTGCACTATTGTGCAGGGAGCGTAGTAAACACTTTATTGAAATTCACCCTTAGTACAACCATCCAATATTTTGGCTACTACCTTCACGTCACTGGCAAAACACAATATATAAGCCCAACATCTAGTCCTAGTGACCACCGATGAAGGTAGGAATGATTTAGAGGTATTTAATCAAGTTGAGAAACTCTTGAATCAAGTGATAAAGAAAATGGGTACACTCTATACGTATATTTTGCACGACCATATTGTCAGTAGTGGGTACGCTCGTTCGCCACACCTCCGACTGCCCCTGACACACCTTCCTAACCTTCTTGCGCGATGACTCCACCACTCAGGGCGTCAAGAAACCACTACACGACCCCACTACCCAACGTCAAACTTGTGGGATTTTATATTAAAATATTACCACCAGGATCCCAACCATTGATACCACCCCTTCCCACAACGTCACCACCTGAGGCTGACGTCAAAAACTTGGGAATTTTATTTTACCACCCTCACTATTATCTCCAATCCCTTGGGGCAACCCTACCAGGGGCCTTTGGGCCTATTTTTTAAGAGCCAATATAAACGCGCCTTGAGGATGAGGTACCCCAAAGTAAGGGGCATTTGGGCAGGGGCAGTGTGTTTGGGAGACGTCGACCTTATTTTCCGGCACCGGCACGTCGAATAATTGCTCAGAGAGCTGTGTTTCGGGGATTGGTACCATAGCTTCGATGAACGATATCTTTCACTAACACATCACGGAGAAAGGTCTGGAATTGTATTGAGCACCATTATTGAATTTTACCTCCGTATACTTTGAAATTTATATCCAAACAGTCGGATCAATTTATAACTGCTTCATTTCACTCAAAGTTCTGTAATAATTACAGTATAAAGTATTCTTATTAAGACCGTACTAATTATTATTATTATTATTATTATTAGCGCTGCGTCTTACTATCCGTTCGGGTTGTACACACTTTCACTAATGTGTAATGGTAGGGTAATTGTGAGATGAAATGGGGGACCTACAGTTTAACGTGGGATCTGAACCACGGTGGAGGCCTGGCATTCCTCACATTCACAAAGTTGTGATTAATACACATCTTGTCAGAGATAGAGGAAGGGTTTTACAATCAGATAAATCTGTGCCGGAACAGAGGATTGAACCCCGGACATCCAAAACTGAAATATAACACCTTAAACCTAGACCGCCAGGTCACCTACCGTACAAATTAATAGTCCGGTCTTAATAAGAAGACTTGAAATCACTTTCACCCGGCTACTGACGCACAACAACACAACGACACACTAATAAAAGTAGGGTAACAGGACCAGCCGCTTAATGAACTGTCAATGGTCAGAACTTACACTTTTACCCATGGCAACGATCAGAATAATCCTACTCCCAGGGTAACCATTCCTTCATAAAATTAAAGCTAAAATAACAACGTCCCTAAGGTAGGATTGATTATTGAATACTGGGTATTTTTTCAACCCAGGTGGTACATAGTTTTAAAACGCCCAGACAATTTAAGTTTATAATGCACATTCACAAAGAATTACTGTATATTTGGCGTTTTAATAACTTATGGAAAGGAATAAATATATTAATTTATTATGATTCTGTTTCGCGGTTATGGCAACAAGAGATATTATAGTGCATGAAATCATAAATTAAAAATAAATATCCACACTATTATCTTATTATAATGGTCACACAAATATGTTACAGCCTTACATGTGACCTCACTGGGAAAGTGGTCCATCTATAAGTTACAGCTATTTTGAAATTAATTTTTTTTGTTTTTATAATTAAGATAAAGAGCCATACAAAATATTAGTTTCAAAATTAAACGCCTTTATTTTGTAAACAGATGTGACTAAGCATAACTGAAAACTTTTTATGACGTTATCAACATATTTTGTTTCAACTGGTTCATTGTAAGGCAGACCATCATGTAAGAAAGGTGCAGTCAAATAATTTAGTGTGTTTCAAAGTGCATAATTGACATAAAAATGTGTATCAAAGTTAGGACTTTAAAATACACTGGTAGATATATACCAAACATTTACTTTATATGTTTTTTGATTTGTAGGTATACACGCCGATGGTCAGGACAAATAATGAACCCGCCGTATTGTACTACATGGCCACTGGGGTGTATTTGCGTAGAAAGAGGGTGGGAAACAGAACAACTTTGTAGGAAGGACATTCTCGGATTAATAATACATATCAAATATGGCTTCTGAAGAGCACATGATCTGACGTATGAATGTATGACCATAGTCTTAATATATTTTTGTAACTTTCACATAGAGTGTGGCTCAAAGTGTGGAAGTGACATAAATAAGTGAAGTACCCACTATACCTTTAAAGATTTTTATAATATCTTGATGACCTTAGTGAAAAAAGTTATGAGGAAAGGTAGAAGTGTTCTAACACCTTTTATACACCCAGCTGAGATTCTAGCCCATCATCTTAAAGCATACCAGAAGATCCCACCATTTAGCTCACCGGCCTCACCTGTCCCCCAACACATATCTGAGCCAGACCTACCAGAATATTACTTAGTGCATATAATGCTGTTTAATGCATTAAATTCTGTGTTAGGCATATAGAGTACTTTAGTTTTCCTATGTAAAAAAGACGCGGAAACCTTTAGTAACCTGTAACAAAAATAATATTTTGATACAGTATTAAAAGTAAACTATAAATGCTACAGCTGCATAACTATTATAGGAGAAACATTTATTTGCTCCCAACAATACTCTCTTGCCACTAGCTAAAATCAAATAATATGTGAAACATAATTCCCCCTCCACTGTTACAATGTTGCAAATTAACTATTAAATTAATTAAATAAATAGATGGACGAAGCCAACAGTGTGAAAATTGAGTATCAGCAGACTTATTAAATTAAAATTGTTGATTTTTAAATAAATAAGTGTTCTACTTACAAGAAAGCTATGAATAGGCTCCTCTGATTCATATCCATGCATAAAATATTCACCTTAAATTACATCCCATGGATGGGTGACGTCATCACCAGCTGATAAATCTCTAAGCTAAACGTAAACAGCCTTTACCATCATGGTGAGCTTTTTTTTTATTATTTTTTTCTATTACCAATCTAATTTGACCCGGCATCTTACAATTTTAAATCCAGGCCTTAATTACATAGTATAGAAACATTTCCTACTATTATACATTATCCAATTTTATTTGATCTAAGCAGGTTGTAGCTCCTATAGTACCTATCTCCGAGATACAATTTCATTCACCAGCTGGTCCACCCCGGGTACATTACTTCCCCGGTATTCTCCTCCGCTGGTTACCCCATCAGACTTGAATTCTCATCCCAGTCCAAAAGTGTGCCCAGCAGAGGCGAGTATCCCCCTTTCCGCCACCTGGGGAGGCGCCCTTACCGAGTTGGTGCTCCACATACACCTAAGTGCGAACCACTTCCTTACCTATCTTCCTTATTTCTACATTCCCTGAAATTGTTTATCCTAACCTACCCATTACTATTACCCTCCCTTCCCTATCCTATCCTAGTTTTACAACTAACTAACCTAAATAACTTCTTATCTCCAGGAATACCCATTGCCTCGATGGTACAAGGGGGCTGCAGAGCAGCCGCCTATCTCCAACTTGACGCATAGGGCCCTTACAAGACTTAATCCTACACTTCTTGTTTCCAAGAAGAAGGATCTGCAGTCACAGGGTTCCCCCATCCGTCCCGTTTATTTCCCCTCATCTTTCCCATTATTCATTTGGAATGATGATTCCTCGGAATTACCAGGGTTATCCCAGTAAACCTCGGTATTCATCAGCCGAACTGGTATGCCAATCCCACAAGGCTTCGTGTTTACCACTTCCCGGCATCTCTCCTTATTCCTCATGGAAGGTTATATACTAGTAGTTCCACAAAAACAACCTTCTCATTTCCGTATATTTCCCCCGCAGAGACCTCACCTGCGTCCGCCTCAGTCCCGCTTCCCGTGCTTCTGTCCTCGTATCTTTCATTGTCCTCGTCATTGTCTCCGTCTTCGTCACTATCCCTGTCACTGTCTACGTCCTCGTCACTATCCCTGTCACTGTCCTCGTCACTGTCACTGGTTTCTCCCCCCCCCCTTCCTTATCTGGCACTCCATCTGTTTATTCTTTGTCTCAGTCCTCGTCTTTCTCTCAGTGTCCTTATATATTCCATCTTGGCTCTTTCTGAAGCTTCCGCTGTCAGCTTATCTAGGAACCTCCAATGGTCGGGATATCTCAGGATATCACCCACCAGTCTCCCCTGCACTTCCTGCTGGTTAGGTCATCTTATCTCAAACGTACGGGCATATTCCAGCACAACGTGTTCCGGGGTACCCACCTCACCACATTCACACCGATCAGTTTCAACTAAATCCATCTTCCTTAAGGATTCTGGGTACGGCCCCTTCCCCGTGATTAATTGGACCAGACCCGGGGATGGTTCCAGATGTGCGTTATCAATCCTTTTGACCACATTGGGAAAGAGTTGATAAGCTCTCCTACCAGTTTCACTGCCCTCCCAGCGTCTCTGCCATTCCCTCAACAGAGCAAATACTACATTTTCAGATGTTTCCACTTTGGGCGAGGTGAGTATCCTAATTTTCTCCCAGTTGTTCTTTCTCTTCCAGTACCCAATTGCCCTCTTCTTAACCAGAAGGTCCAACGGCCACACACCTAGGGTGACGCTCAGTGCGTCTGTCGCCACTGTCTGGTAGGCGCCCGTAAGTCTCAGAAGGAAATTCCTCTGTATACTCCGCACAGCCCTAGCCGGCACGACGTTGTTCAGTCTGTGCGCCCAGACGCACGCTCCATAGCCAACAATAGAGAGAAGGATCGCGTGGTGGTATGTCTTTATTACACGCATGGGCAGGTGGAACCTCCTCCGCCCAATGCTTATAATTTTATTCATGACCCGCTGAGCTCTCCCCATCTCTTCCACTATATGTGCCGTGAAGTTTCTGTTCACATCAAGAGTGACTCCCAGGTATCTGACTATTTAGCTCCTTCTCAAGTTCTTCCCCTCAACCTTTATTGCAGGGTTCCGCACCATTTTCCCCTTAAACAGCATGAATGTCGTCTTCGCCGGTGCCATCTTCAGTTTGACACTTTTGCATCACCTTACTAGCCCGTCTAGCACTCGATTGGATCTTTCCTCCAGGCTTTTCCTTGAATTACCTTCTACCACTATTAGAAGGTCGTCCGTGAAGGCGACCACCCCATGCATCTGCAGTCCTGGCTCCAGCCCCACATCCCAGAACATCGGCCCACAGACCGATCCTTGGGGACATCCCTTGGTCAATATTTTCTGTACGCTGGCATTCTGACACCTCAGGGTGGCATACCTATTTCGGCAGTAGTCCTTCAAGCTTCTATACAATTGCCCTGGGCACTGCAGTTCTCTTAACTGGCCGAACAACGCTGGCCACCATATGTTGTCAAATACTCCCAAGATGTCTACGAATATCCCCACCACGTATTTATCAGCGGCCGAGTCGATCAATTCCATTACTCTACAGATGGCATCCTCTGTTGATTTACCCCTTCGAAAGCCATACTGCTGTTTATGCATGCCCACTCCCGTACTATGCCTTAATAATCTTTCGCACAGTATTTTTTCCTGGAGTTTCCTACTCGTATTTAGCAGGCAGATGGATCTATATGACTTCGGAAGAAGCGGATCCTTGTCCTCCCCCTTGTTTAGCACGATTACCTCGCTCTGCTTCCAGATGTTTGGGATTCTGCCCTGAGTGAGGCATTCGTTTATCAGGTGAGCTATCGTAAAAAAAAGCCTTGCATTTTGAAATCCAAATCATACTGTAATAATGAAATCTACAGTTAGATAAATGGCTACTCTAATGGCCCTGTTAAATTAAATTTCGAAAGGGTTTTTAAATAATTATTTATATTTTATTATTTATATATGTTTTAAAAAGTAATTAATAATGATATATATTTCAACAAACAAGTATATACTAATGATATATATATATATATATATATATAAACACGTATGTAGTATCATATATATTTTAAAGTGCATGTTTCTTAAACAAGTAATTAGTTATGTTATATATTTCAAAATAAAACGACCAGTTTTTAGTAAAATTTCAAAATATATGTAACTTTATAGCTGGACCACTTTCCCAGCGAGGCTACATGTAAGGCTGTAGCATTTATTCCACATAGCTCTCGATATAATTAATCGTGATCATGGCATAAGTGATGCCATCGTAATGTGTGTAGGGCTATGGGATTGTTGCAATGGATATTTTTAGCTAGTTTTAGGGCTAAGAAATACCTTTAACTAATTTTTTTCAGACGGTAGGGATTTCTGGGTATATTCCGTACCAGCGCCGGTGGAGCGGCCTTTACTCCAGCAGAATTTGAGGTGATTAAAGATATATCCAAGCCTCTAATGAGTAAATCTGGGCAGTTTGCAAACGCCCCAGAACCATTTCACTATAAATCACTAGATGTACACAAGAAAAAATATTCAAGTTTACATACGTATAAAAAGAACTGTGTGCTTGGACCGTGAATATTTTGTGTCGACCCTGGAATAAATGTGAAGCAATGGTTTTTGTGTATTAATAATCTCCTGATAAAACACTAATCATATAGAATGAATTGGTGTTTGTGTGTGGAATCAAATCTATGTGGACTCAAAACATTAAATTATTTGCTTAAGATCATTTCAAGTCAACACACATCGTGTGGACTAAAATTTGAACAGAAAATATTTAGCTTTGACCTTAAGAATAAAGTGTCTATGTTATGAAGTTAAATATATAGTTTAGACTCTTGTCTAAACACATGCAATGACGTCTTAGCACACTTGGTTTGTAGTGTACAGAAACTGACACCCCATGATAATTAAACCAATTATTCATATTAAAGTAGGTCACTGGTTCTTTATGCCCACTAAGTGTTGTAAGTGAACCGAAGGCCATTGCTGCTACCAATCAAGCCATGAAGAGCACCGTGGCAAACGCGGAACCACTGGCTAGATGTTCTATGACTCTTCAACCCAACCTCACACTAGAAAAAGAATCAGTGGTTGGACCATCGATGAAACCTCAAACCCCTTTCCCTTGTGATCCAGTAAGTATAGATTTGCCTAATGCCATCTCTCTTTATATCGTTGAGAAGAGAATCCAAAAATTGAGGCACTTCTTTTACGTGGGCCGTGAATTGATCATGGCAATGGCATTGTCCAAAATGTCCAATATATTTGGATTGGGCGAGTCCTGGGTAAAGGGAAATTTCCCCCACGTTTTAACAAAAATGAAAAGTGGGTATAGAAATCCCTTACTGCCCAACGAGGACTATGGCATCGGGGAAATGTCAGGTATTAGAAAGGAAACACTTTAAAATGTAGTATGACACGCACGTCAGAGACGAGCAGGTTTTTTATTTTACAAGTGAGTTGGAAATGTATTCCGTAAAAGATGTATAGATCCTACATAAAGCCTTTCCAGATATATACATGCTTATGGCAAAAACAAAGGTGAATCCTTTCAAAGAGGCGTGTACGATCACTGGATTATATATTTTGTTACATTGTCGTAGTCACCTTAAGGAAGAAAACTGTCTTGCTATCGTCCCTAGTGTTGGATACCTATGTACAGATCAGAAGTCACACGTTATTGTACAATGGATATACTGGGGCCAACCATCATCAAGTCTGTATCCTTTTTGCGGGAAACTCCTAAGAAGAATATGGGACCCAACTTGTAGATGGCAGTGTTAAAGCTGGGGATACCACCAGCCTTTACCTATTTCGAAAGTGCTATTGATAATGGTGCTCTCCTTGTTATTCTGGAAAGACAATCCCTATAAAAAAAAAACAGCCATCACGTGAACATGGAGACGCTCTATGAAGTTAACATAGTTTATGTGGAGAGTAATTCCCGCTATACTGTCCTATAAATGTTTGAGTGCATTTTTAATACAATAAAAACACACGGACAAAGACTTGAGATAAATGTTACTCCAGAATAAGATGTACAGATGTATTATTTTCTGAGTTTCTTGGTACTGAGCCCACTATTCCTACTTTAATGTCAAGAAACTGTCTAATATATCCTCTACTTGGAAGAAACGAGGACTTTTTTTACATATATACTTAGTGTAGATATATTTTATCAAACTTTGTAAACACTTTTGTATATAGTGCTAATAAATAATATCAAACTATAATGTATTTATGTATGTGCTTTATAACGTCGTCAGAAGATCTCCCTCCTTCCTTATAAATTCATGTTGACTCTGTGTTTAAGTTAAGTAACAAACAATTCGTATAATCCGAACGGGTAGTAAGACGCAGTGCTAGTAGTAGTAATAATAATAATAATAATAATAATAATAATAATAATAATAATAATAAATAATAATAATAATAATAATAGTAACAAACAATATGGACGCAATGAAAATTTTGTATTCTGCCATCAATAGTGGCCCCTCTGGCTGGGGAAAATCCATCTTTGTTGCAAATTCTATTCATCACTTGGACAAAATATGTGACGTTAGTTATGATAAAATCATATGTTATGTGTGGTTCAAACAAAATTCGGCAAATACTCCGTATTATATTCTGTGTCTGCCTGGAATGGATGACTATGATAATAATTCTCCACGACTGCGTAGCATGGACAAACTGAAGCTTGAAGCAAGTCAATGACATGGTCGTTGTTCTTATCACTAAAGGATCCCACTATCATATGATAATTGTTATGTACCTTACACGAAACCTAACCATCAGGGTAGGGAGCAAATATAAATTTCTTAATATGCCATTTTTATCGTTCTGCTTAGAAATCCAAGATTTAAAGCATAGATAAAACACTTTTCAGAGCAGGTTAGCCCTGAAAGCCCGTGTGTATTACTGAAGGTCTATAAAGACACCACAAGTGCAGATCACGGGTATATGTTGATGTATTGAAAGCAATATTCACGTGAATGGTGCCAAAATGGAACCATTATATTTCCCACAAGCTTAGATTACTGCGTATAATTATCACGTAGAGGTTATAAAAACACCTACGCGTCCCAATTACAAATTGTATCATCAATTTGAGACCCAAAGTTTTCAGCAAGCACCTCTGTTGTGTATGATACATCGCACGAACCCTTAACAAAGGGTTTCCCTGCTGAAAACAATATACAATAAATTGACTGATTCTCTTTAAGATTAATTTCAACACTTTAAAATAGAAGGTTCCACCTCAAAATGCGCAGAAGAGAAAGCTGTGGGCTCACAATAAGGTGCTGTGGAAGATCAGCAAACAAGGAGAAAGCTAGCAGAAGGATAAATGACTATTGGTCCAAAGATATGCTTACATTTATCCCACTAAATCAGTGGTGCTCTGAGATCGTTATTCAATAAGTAGAGCTGGTGCACACAAAAGTATATTATTGATATCCCCAGAAACTTTTCATCGGTCAGAACAACACCAGGAGCAAACGTCAATGACCTTCAGCCTTATGATCTCCAATTTGAACAAGTAGATAGATAATACTCTCACTTCAAAACTTTAAGATAGGGTCAAATTGACCTTATATCGACAAGTTCTACAATGATATCTACATTTCGCTGATCAAGGTAGATATCTCCCCCCAGCACAAAACCTTATCTGAAAGCCATTACCTTAATACCTACGGTACTCAACAACATCCAGGCCCGTTATAGAGCTTAACTTTAACTCGACCATATTTTTTCTCAATGTGGTATCACGTGGGACGCTAGTGGTGAAGTGATAATACATGATACGTCTTTATGGGGTCCCAAAGTTGTGGATTTTTATAGCGATATAGTTAGAGCAAGAAGTCACAGTGTACCAACGGGGTGGCAAGAGAACACTCTAAAATATAAACGTCCCGAAAGAGAGACTTTATTGTAAAATTTAAAATCTTGGATTCCATTAGAGATCCGTCACCTGAAGCTAAATTTACTACCCCATCGCAATGCTTAAATAAATTGAAAAATGTTGACCAGAACAAGTAGTTGACTTATCACTCCTAATGGATCGTTTAGCGAAAATCTACAACAACCATTCGCATCGTGGGTTGCTTTCAGAGAAGACGTCACTCATCAAAGCGTCCAAGAATGATCCAGTCATGGTACAAGAATGACTTAGTTCGCATTATACCTTCAATTTACCAAAACCTGCCTTCAAAAATGTTCTGCAAAACAAGTGTGTGATGTCCAAAGGTGGCAATATCTAGCTTTCTGTTCTCAATAATATGAGAAGTCTCAGCAAATACAACGAAGGTACAATGTACTTGCTCAGCGTCATCGATGTGCTAAGTAAAATGGGGCGGCACGCATCCATCCAAAACGGTACGTGTCGTGCGTGAAGCCTTTCAGGCTATTTTCAAATTTAGTGGACATAAATTTCTGAGTTTACAAACGTACAATGGGAAGAAGATCACGCCCCATCTTGTAGGACATTTTTTTTTAAAGGGCATGCCTTTTTACTTCACCAATAATACTGTGAAGGCAAGCATTGTGTTACGTTTCAACAGAAATCAAAAGGCCAAAGATGATGGTTTTTTTACAAAACACAGCACGTATCGCTTTTTGGACCTCTTTTTGAAGCCCATAGATTATTGCTATGATTCCAAACGTTCCAGTATCAAGATAGCACCTGCTGACTTTTAAGAAACCAACGTGATTTGAGTCAGAATAAAATATCTATGAAAAAAAAAAAAACATAGTAGAATTGAAAATTAAATTCGGTGACACGTTGTGTTTTACTAAATCCAAAATGCTATTTTTAAAAGATTACGATTGAAATTGGGGCGAGGAAGTTTTCAAATTGGTCAGTGTTGTGTTGCATCCACCGGTCTTCTATAAACTAACCGATTTTGACACAAAGTAGGTGGAGGGAACGTTTTACGAACCCGGGTTGCAGCCCGTATATCTTTCTGAAACTTTCAAAGACGATAAAATACAATGCATTAAGGGTATAAAAAATATGTTAAAAAGTGTACGCGCGGTGTAAAGGCTAAAGGGCCAAGTTTATTTCGTGGATTCCAACCAGTAACGTCAGTGCCCTACCATGAAGAATCAGTGTTAAATCACCTTGCGGAAAGGTGGTTCAATGAGATATTATCCTAAAAATGCCATCACAGCTTTCACAACACAACTGCCTTCTTCATGTCAAACACTCGGTTGAAAGTGGGAAGTCGCCCTCACCAAATTCCAGCCCTTGCTCATTCACCACCGTAACGGTAGGTCAAAACGTTATTTGATACACCATGGGCAACAAGAGGATAAACAAAGATCCCTGCAAGTTTGATGTCTGACAATAGCCTATTTATTTTTACATCCACTTTGTTTGGCAATAAGCAAAAAGATAAAGTGAGCTTGCTTAGCAACATACAAAAAGAGAAAGCGTAAACGAGGTGTTGGTGTGGCAAACGAGCATACGCCCTACTATTGTCGCTTAAGTTTCTTCTACATGAGTCACTAAGGAGAGAAGATTAGCAAAGTCTGGAAAACAACCTAGAGCCATTAAGCTATTATTATAATTCTCTAATCATTCAAAAGAGGCAGTATCAACCATTATATGATATGGTTAACACATATGAAGGGCTTGGTGAAATTTTATGAAATTACATCTCAACTGAAGAGACAGAATTTGTGTTGTTTGTAAAATGAAATCATATAATAAACTTAGGTCCCACATTAGTGGTTAAATGGTTTAAGGAAAGTTGGATGGCCCTATCTTATGCACGTTAGTCAGAAAAACTTTAGTTACACTATTCTCAGAAACTATAAATAATAACTAAAATTTTTGTTTTGAAGATATGTTTGGATGAGTAGCCTATGTTATGAAATGTTTTAGTTACCTAATAAAAAAGCCGCAAAATTTTGAAACATAAAGTAATATATTTTTTAGATAAAAAGGAATTTTACAAAAAAAAAAACTATTCTTCAAATGTGTAGTTTGGTATGATAAATAAAACAAAACAAAACGTATGGACATATCTTTAACGGTTCATGATAAAAATGTACCTTTATATGGAAAAAAGATTTTCAGGAAATGGTTTAACGTTTTAATCACTATGGTTACCATAGTGTAAACATTATTGTATTAATGCAACTTATCGTAGATAAGTGCATTCCAGCTCCACATATAGGGTTATCTGGGTTTTACTCCTCTTCATAAATGTCCTCTAACCTCCTATTGATCAAGCTGGTCTTCTATCGATACTTTTATCAATTTATTGGGTCACTTTTTTTTTACTTTATTGATTCTAATTCTATCATTTTTCTAAATTATTTTGATACAATCTGTCCCAGGGGAAATGCCTAACCTTTTAGAAGTTCACATTTGACTCTGTTTCCTTTATTGATACTACTTACAGCTTCATGCACTCCAAATCTTGAGTTTTCTTTATCACAAACTTCGATTTTGGAATTAATGAGCCAATCATATTATTCAATGATTCGTTTGGGATATTGTGTCCCACCATATAAACATTTTCTAAGGAGTTCTTGCTTAGCTAAATCCACAAAAAAGACTATCTTATTCATGACAATTCTTGGCATGTGTGTGTAATTGGCAGGGTAATACAATTAATTGTTGGCCAAATATTGTTGGTACTTTCACAAACTATCTGCACACTTAGAGCACATCCCGTGTGAGGGTAAGTCATTGGTGGAGGAAATGGGGAAGTATTCTGCCCATATGGCATATTTCATGTGCTCTAACCTATAAACATTTATGCAAATAACCAATCCATAATAAGTATGTATCTCAAGTATACGTTTCTGAACGTGGCACACTCACTCGTATTTCTCAATACAAAAATATGGACCATATGGTTGCACTCCCACAACAGTCCATCTCTTAGGTAATATTTATAGCGGATGTTGTACAGAGCTTGAGACTGCCGAAATATATCAACCACTCCTTGTACTTCCATCCCACCATTACCCCCTGAATAATTGGTTACACAATCAGCATCCTGTTCCCTTTGTAATTTATTGTTGCACCTACAAAATTTTGACAGCACCCTTACATCAATAGCTTTGCCCGTATTTACACCTGTGGTGGTTGCTACGCCATTTAGAGAATCATGTCTGCGACTTTGCCACAAACCATCAAATGCCGTAGTAATATCTCGGTCACCATCATTTTCGTGTAAAGGCTCTTCTGCTGCTTGTTTCATAGACACTGCGCACACTCACTTTGCAGCATTACAAAGTTCATTGTTACATTGAAAAGCATAGCCATATTCATTATACTGCAGACAATGTCCTCCATCACATAAATGCCCTCAAAATATGTTAGGATATACATAAAAAAAATTCTTAAATTTGTACTTAAATTATACCTAAGGATTTATAGAGTAATGTAGGCTTGAAACCTGAAAATAGATTTTCTTTTTACCCTGATGGTTATCCAACCTTTCCCTTAAGACATCACTTTCGCAATACATAGGAATGCCGATAAAGGGGAGATCAAGGTTCGAATTTTTACCTGGTGAGCTAAGGGTGATTTTTCCCATTGATTTACCACACTCTTTCCTCGCAAATTTAGGTATGTTTACCTTGAATTTTTATAGCTCCTCTTTGGTGTATTAGTTTAAATCCTCGGTTGGCCCCAAAGGGTAGTAAACCGAAATTTATCAACAAAAAATGCTTTATAGGCCTAGTATTAAGTTTTGGTTGGATGATTCTGGGACTGACATGAAATCGAATGGGGTCATAATGCTATAACAACTATTGTTTTACGTTGAAAAAGATCTTGGTGTCCTTTACCTAAGACAGCCTCGTGTCCTATGCATTCTTTTGTTTGCATAGCGTCTTTGTGCTATTCAAATTTAAAAATTAAAATAATGTATGGTCATCTTTGAATAGGCATGATTATTAGTCAAAAATTTAAATGTTGATAAAATAAGCATTATTACATTTGTGTGTTTTTTTGTAGTTTAAACCACACTCGCTTATTTTGTCATATTTTTCACTCAGTAAATACTGTTTTTTGCCTCGGAAACTCTTTAGAATTGAATAATAGAAACTATTCTGTCCCCTCTTTAGTGAATCAAATCTTTTCTCAAATAAATGGTCGAGTGTGGACAGGATACACAGCAAGCGGACTGTACTGGAAAAAAGCGTCAATACTTTTGCCATCCCGCTGTAATTACGGAAGATGACGAACATTTAATGAAGGCCATCTTGGAAAGGGTAGGAAGAGGAGGGTCCGATTTAGCAAAAGATTGGAGAAACTTCTAACAATGAAGTACTAGGGGCTCTCACCTTTCGACGTCAAGTTCAGCCAATAAACTAAAAAGAAAATTCTAAGGGTCAAATAAATAATTTTTTATTTTAATTTTATTTGAATTTGAATTTCAAAAATAATACAATGTTTAATAAAATTAGGTGTTCGAGATATATTTTCTTTGTGATTTTTGTGAAAATAAATTATCCTGATATTTAATAATAATTTACTATATAACTGTGAACTACAATAGTAATATATCACTAAATTATTTATTTAAGTGTTTATATGAATAATTAGATTATTTTGTGTGAGTATGCAATTTTATACATAATATATTATTGTATGGACTAATTTGAATGAAACGAAACTCAAAGTTGAGTTTTAATTTTTATATTTTCTTTTTACAAATATTTTACACAAATCAAGCACGACTTTATTCTGTGAAAATCTCATTTCATTTGAATAGTTTACAAATATTTATTTGAACTATGTAAATAATGCCCTAAAATCTGGTTCTCGCCTCACCTCGCCATTTTGCATCATCGAATATATTTTTGAAATTATATATTCCCTATAATATTATTATTTACCTGTTTGGATAAGCACGTTGAATCATTTAGTCTTATGTGCTGATGACTGTGGAGGCCTGGGCTAAATCTCAGCTGAGGGTACTAGAGTATGTATTCCTAAATAACTTAACACCATCCAACCACGCAAATGCTAATAAATTTCTTCCAAATTCTATCCACCTCATTTATACTTATAAATCTAAGTATGAATTAATCAATTACCATAGAAGTTGCTACTTGAAGACAAAAATATATACGCAGCTGTAGACTATCTATTATAAAAGAATTTTTTAAATATCACTGAAACTTAAAACAAAATACAGCATTCATCTTCAAATAGAATCTCATTTTAATTCTGAGCTATAAACGTGAATATAGGATAAATTAAGTTATTTTGATATTAAAAATGGGTCGAATCCCTTTTCTCAAATCTAAATCTTCATTTTACCTAAGAATCTTTAAATTCTAATCCAACTCTTGGAAACAATATAAAGTATCAGAGTTAAGACACGTTTTGGTTATAATGTGCATTTATATTCAGTTAAGTGATAAATTAATGGTCAGAGGTCTTGTTGTTAGCGTTATCCTTTTTTATGTTGGTTTATAAGCTACTGGCAGGCATTTATACTAGCTCTATATAAAAAATCATATTCCAAATTTGAAAAGAAAAATGTGCTTGCTTATTTTTTCTGGCATCATAATCACAAATATCCTTGAAGAATCAACGGATTAGAGGATTCGAAAGTCTAGTTAATTTAATAGGAAGTAAATGAATTCAAACTACTAAACTTAACATCTTAGAAAAAGATTAGTAAATCAGTGACTTATCGCATTTTGGAAAATCATTATCATGGCAGCACACCAATATTAAAACCACGACCTTCTTTTCCACAGTAGTTGATTCTTGATTGGGCCTGACACCTCCGAAATGTGCATGTCTCTAACTTTAACAAGTACTAACCTAACAAAAGTTCTGTTCCGTTGTTGTTTTTGTCACCGTTTGGGCTGTAAGTATATGAACTAGTTACGGTAGTTTGTAGGAGATGTGGAAGGTTTAATTTAGTAGAAGAGAAATCGCATTTGCATGGGAAGTGGAAAATAATTTAGGAAACATACTCTCAGTACATCTGACCGGTATTCAAACCCCGATATCCCCATCATCGGCAATCAAGTATATTGCGAGAGTGACATCTCAGACCATTCAAAGTGGGCTCCTGTAACTTTCCTAACACCAAAGATGTCCGAGATTGTTCCTTTTATTTTTTTTAATCTGTGACACATCTAGTCCCAAAATGGTCATCTGAATAAATATAAAATAACATGTTTTTAGGTCTTAGGTTGGATCACACATAAAAATCAATAGAACTTATTAAGATTATATCTGGAAACTTCCTCAACAGACCATTTTTTAAGGTCGGTGTTTCAAAGATGAAAAAAGGGTAATCTAGGGCTTGTTTGGAGTTTAAAATTAGGGTGAGTTTAAATAAATAGTTCAAAAGTTCTAAAATAAAGGCACACGTTACATACATATTCCCATCCAGGAAATTCCAAAGCAATTTTTCTTTCTCCTATTAGAAAGAAGCTTTTAAAGTAGCAATCCTCTTTCAGTGTCTTGGTAAAATATCTCATCTTTATATTTTATCATTATAACATTTACTTTTGATCTGTAAAGAACCTCTATATAATAAATATAGTTTTACTTTAAATTATTTACTTTCACTAGAAACAAAACGGTATTTTTATTGTACTACTGCAAAACCTCCCGATGACTTTTTCCATCTATAGTCTTACTTTTTTTAACCCTCCCCTTTTTCGTTCGAGCGGACGATTCCCCTAGAGCTTATTGCTAATTTCTCAGCCCTTAGAATATAAGAAATATTCTCTCCCACCCGTCACATGGGCCTGGAATACAAAATGTCACCCCCTCTAAATCCCTCCCTATCAAAAACCCTTCCCACACCTTCAACCCTTTTTCCTTTTTCTTTTCTCTTTTTCCCAATTTACTCAACATCCTCATTCTTAGACTTTCTTTTCTTTTCTTGTAGCTATTTTGCATTTGATGTTTCATAAATTAGTTTCTTCTCTCTATGCACGTTTGCCTTACCTTTTAACTATGAAGCCGTGAGTCATATTTTTAACTAAGCACAGGAAACAATATATTTTATAAAATAAGAATTAAAGATAATACAGAATTTATTTTCTAGTTTTATTTGATATAAAATATTGTGTAGTGAACATGAACTGGCTGAGTCCAAGGCATAACAAATATTACTAGTAGAAGTAGATAGTTTTTTCTTTGTTTATGTGAATGATTTTATTAATAGATTTTAATGTTGGTGAAAAAACTTTACTTTATATTTTAAAGTCTTCAAATTAATATTATAAGTAGAGTTTACTTTATAAATTAATTTGGAGGAATTGAGTACCAAATATTGAGTTGGTTATCACACTTACTATGTCTAATTTTAACTGAATGTTCATGATTAAAATCAGCTAGGTTTTTTCCTAAATGATTTTCTACTCTTTATCTCTCTCTCTCTTTCTCTCTCTCTCTCTTTCTCTCTCCACAAAAATATGGCACACAGGATGATAATTCAAACTTACTCAGGAAATTCAAGGCCAAAAACAACAAAGAATATAAAGATTAAAAAATACATTGGTCAAGTTTTAATAATTAGATCCATAGTAATATTAATAATGATGATAATATAGTTTTGTGTTGGTTTTTAGTAATGAATGTCAATCTGAATTCTAATTTGAATATGTTTGCATTGATATAACATGGGATTGGCTGGTACACTAAAAATTGATTTATAAAATGTGTTTCTATAAAATATTGATTAGGGTCTGGTAAAAACATTATTTTGTGTCCAATGAATAAAGATAGCATCCAAATAATTTAATTTGATATACCTATATTAGGAACGTAAAATAATTTAAAAAAAAATTAATACCTTAGCCAACCATTTCCTGTATCTTCTCTACCAAATTATCTTGTCAGATTGCAGACCTATTTAAAAGGACTTGTATTTCCTATGTCGTTCATAGGATCATTTAAGTACAGTAGAGCTATTATATTTTATCCAACATATTTTTAAAAGCCCTTTTTATAAGTAGTATGTTACAAAAACAATATTAAATAATTTATTTGAGTGGTGAGAATGAGAAATTTTACTTTATTTTAATTGCACATGATTGGCATTGACATTATATGGAAAATGTTAAGGGCTTAGTAAAGACTTCGTGCTTATGGTTGGGATTTGAAATCCCATTTACCCTCAACATTACCTTTGTAAAATGTTTTTTTAAAAATTCTGATGCTTTGTTATACTGTACTGCTTCGTACTACCCATTCGGAGTACACTCACGTATTTACTCCAAGGGGATAAGTATGAGGACGTTAGAATTTAGAGTAAATGTACTCTCACTTGCGTGAAGGAAGTGTGGAGAAGCATTTAGTAAAAAAAAACTTGGATAAACCCAATAAGGATTCGAGCCTTGACCTCCCCATCAATAGTAAAGCAGACTATATGATCTTGACGTTTGGTCCATGGGCTCATCAGTACGGGTCTATATTTATTAAATGTGTTTCAAGTGCTACGCACCTCTACATGTATTCGTAGTTAACACTAATTCAATAACATAGAATGAGGATATCCTTGCATAGAGGCAGGATGATAAATCTAAGGTGAAAATAACAGTATGTTCAAACCTCTCTGACCATGCACGTATCCAGTGGGAAGGGGTGGCTCGTGGGGTTGGAGTTCTCCTCTCCCCTGAAATCTAAACAGAAGTAAAAATGATTATAAAATATATAAAATTACATTGAATGAAAATTTATTGTTACACTCTGTGTAAACTACATTTATAGTTCCAAGAGTGTAGATTTATTTCATTATTTCCTTCAAATTTGTTTTGTTTTCAGGTAGTTTCAAACCTGCCGCTGTGCGATAAGTTTATAGTTATCACGTTTGGCCACTCGAGTCTAAAATCAATTTATCTACAACCTAAGTCACCTAAAAACTTTAAAAAATGTATAATAAGTATAAAGTATATCGTTTATTAGTGAATGCAAGAATGGGTCTACTTGAATATGTTTTTGTACGAAATTTTGATACATTTTCATCCGCCCCTCT
>CABFWB010000929.1:155661-206436 GCA_902151455.1 Timema bartmani
CCCACCCTCATCCCCCGAAAGAAGATTCTGGATACAGGCCTGTCTCTGACTAGAGTTGAGAACACTAAGTCCAGCTCTCTGACTCTTGAGTTAACCCTGCCGGTGATAATGATACGAGTTGAATCAAGGAGTGCTGTATGTAATGCTTCTGTAGGTAAACTTTTCTAAGGCCTATACAACATATCATTCTAAATTATTACCACTTCATAAACTTTATGTTACCATAAAAGTGTACTAGAACTGCCCATTTGTAATATAAAAATATATTTATAAAAAAAACATCAGTCATACATAGACAATTCTAGTAGAATTTTATAAAAACAGAGAGCTTGAGAAGTGGTAATTATTTTGGCAGGATATGTTGCACATATTCTAAGAAAAGTTTACCTACATTAACATGGGGTGTTTACTTGCAGATCCTTTAAGCATATTTGCCTTATTTTGATACACCTCATTTTTGTATAGGCCTCTGGCATATATATGTGCATTAGAACGTATGAGATACAAATGCCCAGCATATTGATATTATAAAATAAATATAATTACGTAAAATATTTTTGCAAATAATCATCAGGAAATATGAGAAACTAATGAAGGACATTATTAGTTCACTTTTCAGTTTTTTTCGATCTATTCTCAAAAGATTTCCTTTTTATAATTGTTTAAATTACTTAACTGAAAATCTTTTCAAAATTCTAAGAAGAACTTCATTGATTAAGTAGTTGTAATTTCTAGATCATCATACTGAAAGTAGAAGGGTCAATATATATCTTTTTAGCACCGCATTTTACTATCTGTTCAGGTTAAACGTGTATCTACTAACCACGCCAATGATATAGGGACGAGAAATGTTGATTTTATAGTATGTGTACCTGCTTTTCGTAGAGTGAGAGTGGAAAACCATTTTGGAAAAACCGCACTCAGTGCACCCAACCGAGGTTCGAACCTCTGTCATCACTATCATCAGCAGTCTAGTCTGAAACGAGAGTAACGCCTTAGACCATGTGGCCACCATAGCCGGTTAGGGTTTGTATTATTTAATAATAGACACAAAAATATGTTTTCTAGTAATCAATTTCTGGTCATAATGTCTTGATCGAGCGTTTTCTATCTTTAAAAGTAAATATTGCAGTCGTCCACATAGCCCTGAAGTCTGCGAGCCGTTGTTAATTGGTTGCACCGCTGTCGCGTCCTGGTGGTCCCAGTAGCGGATGTGGTATTGATGGAAAGGGGGAGAGAGGTAATATTGCATGAAGTGGACAGGCCCTGTGGCCGAAGGGTCACATTCCCCCCACTTTACCGTTCGTTTCCCTTTCTCTATCGTTCCTTACTTCCTTTGTAATCCTTTAAACTGGTCTGTCCAGTTTTCTCTCGCCAAGCCTACGGCCATTAACCTTTTCCCTCCCCATCTTGTTGCCCCATTCATTCAACCCTTAAAAATATAAAATAATAAAAGTAAGAAAACCGGAAACGTAAAAAAAAATATGACCCATACTGTGATGAGGCTTATTTCTATGCTAAAGTGGGGTATATCTCTAAATTAAAGATTGTTTTGTTTCTGCAAGATGTATTTAATTATTAAATTATAACATAGAAAAAAAGTACAAATATGGTACACCCACCTCATATGCTAGAATTATCAAAATTAAAACAAATCTTCAAATAATACCACATTCAAAAATGTTTTATTCTCTCAACGTTCATAAAAATAAGAATACGGCCACATTGTATGATTGTTAATCATAAGGTCCGTGGGCCGTACAAAATCATGAAGTGGGTCACTTGCGGACTGCTGGCTGCGAATTTGACATTCCTGAACTAGAACATTTTCGTATTTATTTATTAATAAAGCTTATACTCTGAGAATGTGCAAAAAATGTAATCAAATTTCAACAATATTCAAAAGGGGGGGATTTGTAATCTAAATATTTAAAATGGGGAACGAGTTCCTTAGACAATGATTTATAGAGTTCTACCAAAATGATCTCATTTTTGCTATACATTAGCTGAAGTACCCAGCGTTGCCTTGGAGAAATGTTTTTAGTTTAGTGATCGGTTTTCTTCCGACCCGGTTTTTAATTAATTTTAAAAAATTCAATCAAAATTGGATACATTCTGGCTTCAAGGTGCACACGTTCGTGAACAGGGACTACTTGACTACTTTTTTTTTTCAGTATTCGGTATGTGATAGATATTGCACAATACTCATGACAGACAAACTATCTCTTCATTTTATTAATATAGATAGATAGATATATGAAAGCCACACACCAAATAAGAAAACATAATTCAAAAACAAACAACGTAGAGAATTTTTAATTTGGGATTTAGATTACAACAGGAATATGTATTCTTTTCAATAAAATATAATTTCAAATTTACATTTCACTATTCTAAAGGCTGTAGAGCTGTAGTTGCAAAATATACGCATGATACGTTAAAACGAGCCAGCTAGTTATGGTTTGATGTCAGTATTCTAGCTATCGTATAGTTAATATTTCTCATTAAAGGGGAAGTATGAAGAAATAAAACGTTATGAGCTGCTCTATCATTTACCTGGAGGAAGGATGGTATTCTTGTGGGAGTAAATGACTCCAATAGGCCTGTAAATATATTTAAGTCCTAGTTTCTGGTTCCAATTCAATAATACCAAAATGTATGGCCACGCGAACTAAACGTCAAGCTCATTTACTCTGATTTGTTGAGGACGAAGAGGTTTGGGTTTAGATCCAAGATGGGTGTACTGAGGATGTTTTTTTTATTTAATGGCTTACTTCTACCCTCAAAGGCAATGCGGTTCAATTAACACGATAATTTAAACTTCCTAATCCTTAAAGCGGATATAACGGATGGGCAGTAATACATGGTACAAAATAAAAGAAGGAGGCTCACTCTTCAGACTTACAGCAAAGCTATCTGAGTCTCAAAGAAACCTCAAGATGTTAGATCTCAGTCGTTAGCATATCTTAAATATTTAAGACACCCTAACTCGATTTAGCTTTTGATTGTAAATGTATCATTATATACTAGTTATGTGACAGTTAACTATAAAAGATTGTATTAACTATATATTATTGAAATCTGATTGTTATTGGTTTTATTAATTCAGATGCCAGTTATAGCCAACACGCAGCCACTGAACTGTATAAAACTAGAATACTTTTTAAGCCCTAAACATCCAACCTAAAAAAAAGAAAGAACTGCTGCAATCTTGTGCCTTAAAATAACAACCGCAAAAGGATAACTAAACCACATTTTAGTAAAAGTATTTTAGATAATGATATATATTTACTAAAATAGATTGAAATTTACATTTTAAAGGTTATTGATCAAACTGATATACCGTTTTCATTGTGTATAGATATTTTAATCCATTGTTTGCCTATAATGTTTAAGCCTAATTACTGTACTTATTTTTTCTGAGATGTGTAATTGAATACCTTTCAATACATTTTATGTACCAAACAATCCCCAAAAAGGAATTCACTGTATAAATATTGGATACGTATGAATATCAATTATAGTGTCATTAAAAAATCTTGGTAATTTCAAGGTTGGCTTGTCCTAACCGCGAAGGCTACCAAATGTTTTCCATGTCGATTGATTCCAAAGCTAAGAAGGGTTTATAAAATAAATGGTACAGAACTCCTCACGAACCTTTTTCGCTCCATTTTTTATAAATGAAGATATTTACTCAAAACTCGTAATATAATATACACTAGCAAACCCGAGAACAAATTGCACTAGACATACGTAAATATTTTTTATTCGTGGTTTTAAATTTCATAATTTTATTTTTAAAGAGTTAACGTCTTCATTTGTATATTTGGATCATTAAAAAATTGCGATATTGGGTCCCCAAGGGTTAACCCTTTGTACTCAAATTTTGATTTCCGGTTAAAATTTTCGTCAATTTACTAGTGGATATCTTATGGTTATTGCATTGCTATAAGATTTCTCTTTTATAAATTTTGACCAATTAAATAGGTAATTATTGTAAATTGAGTCTAAAATGAGAAAGAGAGAATTGTTATAGCTGATTTTGAGAAAATTGAATCTTTCTCTTTTCACACTTTAGTAAACTGCTATTAATTTTAGGGTTAGACAAACGGCGTTGAAAAAACAACTTTTTAGGGTTCGAGGGGTCATGAAACGTCAACTACCATCAACATCTCGGGGTAGATTTTTTTTTTTACGCCCGTAATGCTTTACCTTAAAGTGTTGGCAAAGTTAAAATAAATATATATTTGTATATAGCTTGAAAACCTTTGTTTTTATAAAAATATATTTCGAGTAAAAGATGTTTATTATAAATAGATCCACATGTTTGCAATAATAAGTAATTTCATATCTTAAAGACTTACGGAAATAGAATTAAAAATTAGAATTTTCACATCAGACTGGAACCCTTAAAGTAATGTTGACGAAAAGTTGAGAGTAGCCATTTGGTTTGTAATATTGATCAAGGCTTAGAAATGAAATGTAATAAAAATCGTTAAAGCCGGTTTTGATGAACTTGATTTTTTCTCTTTCCACCCTTAAGAAAACTGCCCTTAATTTTAGGGTTTGATATCCAATTTCAAAAGTTCCTTAGGGTGAACCTATGAAAATCCTGAATACCAAGTTTTAGCCCAATCGGTAAAATAGTTTAGGCTCTAGCCCGAGGTATAGATTGACAGACAGACAGAATACGGCATTGCGAAAACCACATTTAGGATTCGGAGGGTCATGAGACGTCGATATCCATCAAAATCTTGAGTTAAATTTTTTTTGACGATCACAAAACTGTAAGGTAAAAATATTGATATAGGGTCCAAATGAGTCAACACTTCGTATTAAAATGTCAATTTCTGGTTTAAAATTTTCGACATTTTACTAGGGGTTGTAAATCTATGGTTATTGCATTGCTATTGAATTCCTAATATTGACCAATAAAATAGGTATAGGTAAATATCGACTATTGAATCCAAACTGATAGAGATAGATCATTGTTGTTCAAACATTTCCCCTGAGAGGTTGAAAGAAAGAGAACATACACTTTTGGAGAGACTTGGTGAGAATTTACGCATTAGACAGAAGCCCTTAAAGTATTTTTTGCTGAAATATTGAGAGTAGCCATTTTGTTTACAATATTTATAAATGTTTTGAAATTAAATTTATTCAAAATCGTAAGAGCCAATTTTGAGAAAATCGACTTTTTCTCTTTTTGCCTTTTAGTAAACTACCCTTAATTTTAGGGTTAGATATCCAATTCTAAAAACCCTCGATACCAAGTTTTAGCCCGATCGGTAAAATAATTTAGGCTCTAGTCGGAGGTACAGACAGATTGACAGACGGAAATTCATAAACCACTTTTTCGGTTTCGGGGGGCCATGCAATGTTGAGATTCATCAAAATCTTTAGTTGTTTTTTTTTTGACGAACACAATACTTTCTCTAACTGTAAGATAGCAAGAAAGTAGAAATTGTCAAGCAGAATTAATGTGTCTTATAAGGACAAAAGTATTCATATAAACTGGATTATACGAAAATTACTCAAATACCGTGTGCATATGAACTTCATAAATTCAGCAAATAAATAAAATAAATTATTATTAGTAATGTGCTAAAATAACAATAGATAATTCAGATTTGTAAATAAAGATGACATCTTTCATACTATGATTCGCTGAGAACAAATTATGAGCACCACTCAAGCAGATCTAATCCAGAAGAGGACTGGCTATACGGAACAAAATAGAGTGTGGCAAATTGAATCAAATTTAATTTAGATTAAATAAGTTCTAACTCTCGATTATACTAGTTAATCGTTATTTTAATCGACTCTGATATAAACAACTGTGGTTAGAATTCTAACAATTTACACTATTGGTGGTTCTTCATTTCGGTTTGTGGTTGTTACAATGAACAAAATTACTTAAAATTTGTAGGATTTTAATTTATTGCAAAGGATTGGGAATTTTGATGGGTTTTTCTTTCCAAAGCGTCTTCTTCGTGTCCAGGCTGTACGTCTTTTTTATGTGCTCAGGCCCACAAAGATGGGAGGTGGACCTGTGGTGGACTATTGCTACCATGGTAAACCTTCGGGGGTCCAGCCTGATCAAAGTCTGGCAATTTTTTATTAGATGAAATTAAAAAATAATTAATTTAATAAAATATAAACATCGTGCGATAAACTAAAATGCTTATCCAAACAAAAGATTAGCGAGTTCCCAGTCCACCCAGTGGGATTTACTGCGGAGGTATTTACCGAATGTCACCCTCACAATAACGTATACTTCAGGTGATGGGGTCATTAAGGTTTCAATCCCGGTTGGTTGTAATGAAGGTATTTTTCCTCTATAGTTTTCCAATTTTCCATCACCTAAATGCGGGTACACTTAATCTAATTTCAATCTTCCTCGTCTCTAGCAAATTGACGTAAGTAGTACTTAAGCGTGTAACCCGAACTGTTAGTAAAACGCAGTGCCAAAAAAAATCTTCAAAACAGCACGTTTGCCATACATAAATCAAGGAGGAAAAATATATAATTATAATAAGCTTGGTAGGTTTTTAGTCGTATGAACACATTTTCTTAGTTGCTGTGCCTTACTATCTATTTGAGTTGGACGTATATGAACAAATCAATTTATGTGATATGTATTAGGAAGGTTGAATTTAGTAGAAGTGTACCTATATTTGCGTGGATTGAGAGTTAAAAACTATTTAGTAAAATTCACCCTCAACACACCCGAACGTGATTTAAACTCCTATTGTCCCGTAACCGGAGGTCTGGTCTATTGAGAGAGTTATACCATAGACCTTTCAAACACCTAAGTGGGTTACTACATCTTAAAGCTAAAGAGTGTTTCAGGCATTATCTACTTAATTCAAAATTCATTTGGTTGGTTGTAAAATGCTGGTGCTGGACACGGTTTTATCAATTGGTGAGCCTGTATTAAGGATAAGGAAGGAACCATTTTGTTGAGCAACACCCGTATTAAGGTGTAGGTGAGGTAGAGTGAGAAAAAGTTCAGGATCGTGTGATCGTATATACACCCAGTCATGATTTTATTCTGTAGCTTCCCATCAACATCACATCCTAACATCTAGTCTACATGCCCACCAGTGGAAGGATGTTTTTATATGGTTATTCTTACATAACGATACGTTTCCACCTAGTGCATACACCAGAAATAATGTCATACTTTGCGTTAAGGTCAATCAGTGAGTTAGTCACACAATCCATAGTCGCCTCAATGTGTTTGGACTTAGTTAATGACGCGATGAGACTATTTTTATAAATATAGTAAATACTACAAATGTAACAGTTAATTTATAATGGTAAAAGTATATAAATATAGTGAATGTTTAAGGCCAACGATAGACAACATATCATTTAGTTAGATGACCTTGATCGGAAAGTAAATCTAATCCTGTACGTTTGTTCGTTTTAGGACCGGTCAGACCAGCTGGTTATTTCCATACGCGTAACGAGAGTCATTACATGTACCCGCCACCCCAACCCCTTCCCAAAGATCCCATCAAACACCTTTCCTCAAACAAAGGCCTACTAGTATTGGGATAAGGCAGGCAGGCAGGCAAGCAAGTAAAGAAGACGGACCGGTTTCAGCATTGTCCACCGTCCGGGCCGATGATTATTTGGGAACCACACAAATCCAAGCTTCCTAACAGCCGGCCCTAGGTGGCCACTAACCGGTTCTGGTCAGCGGGCCCCCTTCTCGCAAAACAGACTCAAGTCCTCTTGGTAGACCAGGACTAAAACAAGGAGACAATATGAAACAGCATATTTCTGATATCTTCATAGTGTCATCTTGATCAAATAAAATCTTAAACCAATGAAAGATAGCACAAGAATATCACTTCATAATAAATGAGTTAAATGTAAGCCCACATATTATAAATAATACTTTTATGAAAACAATTTGAACTATAAAACGTTTTTCCATTATATACACATATTTTTAATAGCCAGCTGGACGTAACAACTGCCACATATTCCACCTTCAAAAATATATAGATGAAAAAAACTTATCTGATAGAAAATAAAAATCACCCTAGCTCATTCAACTCTAGGAATAAACCTTTTTTTTTTATTTATTAATAAGAAAAACACTATTTACTCTTCTCAATCTATTGCGTTGTATTCCCCGTTAGTTTTCTAACAATGGAAATTGTTCTGCCCAGGAAGTAAAAGACCTGCCTTATAAATTAAGTGTGACCACATCAATGATACATTTGTAACGCCCTTTTTTTTATGATATAGTAAACAACGCCCTACTGCAACAAGATTTAAATATAATTAACATTATAATTACAGGATGTCCAAATTCCTGGAAACATTGTAATATTTTTACATTGTTTGAGTTTCACTACTTTTTGTTTATTTTTAATGTACAAGTTTGAAACATGGGTTATTTACAATGAGAGCGTGTTGTTTGCACCCTTTCATAAAAACGTGGGCGTTTGCACCTACCTAAAATAAGATGTAAGTGTTCGCGCCCACTGGCGAGTCAAAGCTTTGATATTAGCAACTGAAAGTCATTAAAAGGACATATACGAAGCTTATTTCCACCGGTCAGTTTCAGAACTACTAGTATGAAGCAATGTCAGTAGATTCGGTTAGGTTAGGCTAGGTTAGGTAAGTGATTGATCTGATATCTCTATTATGCCGATGACATATTATTCGACCATGCCGGGATGAAAACAATTACCATTCAGAAAAAAATGTGACTCATACGAAATATTTGGTAAAACTGGTTGAAAAATTAAACAAAAAATAAATGTTTTCGTAACTAAATAGCATAAAAAAAAGTTTTTTACTAAGTGGGCGCAAACACTAAAAGGTAATTTTTCCCGTGTTGCAGCCAACACTTAGCCATTTACAATATCATACTTGTTGGAAGGTAATTTAGGTAATTAGAGGAAATACCAATATATATATTTGCATTCAATATTGATAATATTTTACCGTCTTTTAGTATTTATTTTATATGAAAAGTGAAATTTAAAGATCACATGACTTTAATTATGACAATGGTCTTATTAAGTTTTGTAGGGCTCACTGTCAAAAGATTTATTTCCTCTCTAACACACATGGGATAGGTATGAGGAAGGTAATATTTAGGAAATGCATTAACGTTAAGAAGAGATGGAAAAGACGGCTATATTTCGTAGGTAGGAAACATCCCCCAGTTTACCTAGCTGAGATGTGAACCCCCACCTCTATGTCAGCGATAAACCTTTCTAAATGAGACATACTCTTTTTTTCACGTGTCTACCCATGCGGGTTCTTATAACAAAGCCCCAGGATTGAACTAAAATACACACATTTACATTACACAAATTAAAGAATCTTTCTTAACATTAGAACTAGAACTTCAATTTAGCTTATTTATTGCCCAAACGATCATGCTCAAGTACGAAGCTATTAAAGCCCTAAGCCGTTGAGTGAATCTCCATTTTTCTGTTCTAATAATGTACAAAATTGCAGATTAATTAAATCAATAGAATATAAAGGACTGATCTTTTAAGGGTACCATACAATTTAAGCTAAATATCCTCACACTGGAGTAATGAAATTAGCAGTTCTGAAGCTTCAAAATACTCTATACAATACTCGATTTTCTTGACATTTTCTATTGCAACCCTATTAAATTATTACTTAATGATCTCTACATGGACTTAATGGAAAGTCAAGAGAGAGTTTCACATAATAATGTTTCGAGGTTATACTCGACGAGTTCTATAGATGTATAATATTGTAAAAAGAAATTAAATGACTTCATAAAGAATCTTACATTGTTATACAGTTATTTTTTGCTATTGAAGGTTTTTTTTTTTTTTTCAAAAATTTTAATCTTCTACAACTTATGCTTTTTAATTTATTCGCGAACATGAAAAATAGGAATTTTCCTTACAGGATGTAGATTAAAAAAAGTCCATGAAAGTATTTGGTTGGCAAAAATATGATACGATAAAATTTGTATTTATAAATGCAACTCACTGTCTTTCAGGCATAAATAACATTGAGTGTTTATGTTCATCAGTAGACGAGTGGAATTACTGTCAGCTTATAAACAAGAGGCTTAGAAGGCTAAACTGCTTATTTTATTCCTTCTCTTTCTCACACTGGTGACTTAGTGTTATAGTGCTTAGAGCACTTAGGTGCGCCAGGTTAAGTTGCAACCTGCCTTGCAAAATAACTTTGAATTCACCAAAAAGGCAACGTCATTAATTTGTTTGAGGAAGGTTAAATACAGGTTTCTAATTTATTACTTTTATCTTAGAACTGAGATATTTCACTTGAACATTGTTAAATGGAGGTTATGTCCACTTTTTCACTAATTTTATTAGAAATTAATAGACCTTAAAGTGTTAAGGTTTTGATACTGCAGTAAACCTTTATTTACATTTTGTGGTGAAATATATTTTTAAATCATAAACAATTTCTTAAATATCGCAATATTTCTGGGCATCCACAATGCGTCACAGCACTAGGCCCTTTCAGGATGTTCAAATGAGTTTGTAATTACTTATATTATTGCTTTATGTTGGAAAACCACATTTATTCTCTTGATTATCACACTTTTGTTTTATAAGAAATATGCTTTAGGACTCTCCTAAAACCATTATTACTCTAGCTTAAACCAAACAGATTTACAACGATTTTTAATTAAGTCTTACAGACGTATTAATTAAACCTTAATAAATTTGAATACATATTTTAAAACAATTTAAATGTTAATGAATGTCCTAAAGAAGGTTATTTTAGAAAAATAAAGTTTTTTAATCAAGAGCTTAGAAGCGGAACCTGAGGGTGGTTTTAACAAAATTGGCCCTCCTTCTTCTACCCAAATGCCGGTACATTTTCTCTACATTCTACCTTCCTCATAAGTGTATTTTGATGCATATTGCCTCAAAGAAAAGTATAACGTGAAGCAAAATAAAGATAGTAAAAACAAATTCCTCCAAATAAATTTGAATTTTAAAAGCTATTCAAAACGCCCTTTAACACCCTTAAGTTGAGTAAGTGTCACATAGGGCCTCAATCTGCGGTTAACGAGACTTTAATGCGTTGCCCAAACAACCACCTCTCAGAGGATTTATTCTAATATCCATCGAGGCCAAACATACTCAACTCTCACTTGGTGTGAAAGCAGGTGAGATACTAGGGACTTAGAGTTCACTAAGGGCTCGGTCCAAGGTGGTAACTATCTACTGATCGTGTGAAGAGTATGAAAAATTAATCGTCATGTAGTTCCTATTACAAGGACGTAAACTATTATTATCATTGCAATTAACAATTTAGGTAAAGTGAAATTTATTTAAGGAAATCCGCAGGTAGGAATCCCAAAATAAGAGTGTTGCTCCAACTGAATCTTTAAATTTTACATAAAAACTATGGTTACTAAATAACATTGCAAATAACGACTTGGCGTAAGACCGTTGTTGAAGATATTTGCACGAAATCACAAATGTGGCAGATAATAGACTTGACTGACGGAACTTTGTTGCGGACCTATGCTTAATATACGAGGTTAAAAGAATTTACATTTTGAATTATAAAAATACAAAAGTGTATTTCAAGGAGAACATAGAGATAAACTCACAATAGTTAAGGAATGGCATAGACACTTTATAGTAGAATTGGAGGATAAAATTATTTTTTAAAAATTGAAACTATTTTTTATTTTAACAAATTCGACTATTTAATTATTCTTGTATTTTCATTGATTCTTTCTGTCCAATGTGACTGCCGCAGATAACATAATTTGGCATACATCTGATAACTTCTATAACACTCAAATAACAACCTTCATACCATGATCGTCCTATAACTGAAATAAATATATCAAATATTTAGTCACGTATATGTGGTGACGCTCTCTATGGCATAAATAGGCAATAAACTGAAATGTATGGTGTCAGGGAGGTTGACTTCATTGGTTTTTCTAATTGTATTTATCACTTTGATCTTTGTCCAATATCCTCGTTAGCTCGGGGGCACTTCTTTTAAAAAATACCTTCTTCAATCATATCCATTTGATTCAGCATGTGATGGTTTTGCGTTGAACGTAAAGATTTAAAAAAAGATATAGGCCTACAGAATGTTAAAGAATATGTTTTACGTACGGAAGAGTCAAGAACTTATAAGAAGCCAAAACGATTACATGGGATTATAACTGATTTTAAAACGTAAATGACAGTAATCGCTGATTTCGGAAGAATATTAGTTAACTAAATATTGGAAATAATTTGAACCAATTACTCCGTCTGCTTCGTTTCTCTTGATTACACCTGCCCCTTCTACCTCACAGCAATCCTCTTTCATGGTTGGGGAACGTAGCCGGCTAGATTCATCGCAAGGAAAGTGATCCTGACACAGTTATTCTGAGAGGCCAGAATTCAATTGCAACCAGTTGTGCCGAAGTTGATATCTCCAATTGACGGAGGAAATGGAGCTGCAACTCCTCTTACATGTCCTTTCTACTTCCTCCTCTTTAAAATCAAACTGTCACGAGCATGGGCGTAGAAAGGTAAGGGGAACCGAGGGGAGGGGAGGGGGGGAGAGATTTACAAGGTCCCCTTATAATTGAAGGAATCCTCAAAGAGGAAGTTCCACATATACGAATAAAATCTGGCTTTTAGTATAATATTAAACATTCAAAACACAAAACTGCAGTTGGAAAATTATAGAAAGGTGTGTAAGATACCGTGAACATCAGATAATATGATTTGATAGAATAAAAAATGTTAATAATAAATTGATAAGGTTTAATTGAGTTGGATAGTCTTAATATTATATTTAATACTAAACTTAATTAATTGTTATTACTACTATAGTATTACCATAGAATATCATAAAGAATATCAAATTCTATTGAATCATATAAATTTATTATTACTATTATAATATTACATATTGTATTGAACCACATTAATGTATTAATATTATTTATTTGATTAAACCTTATTATGTATTATTATATATTATATCAAACTTTATTAATTTATTATTTCTATTATGTATTCTATTAAAACCTATTATTCGATATTAACATTGAATATGTCACATTTTAGCCTACATATATAAATAAGCGTATACCCTTCAAACACACAAAGACCCATATATTTATAATATTCTTCAAATAGTAAAATTACACCTGTACACGGTAATTGAACCCAGACCTTTGGCTTAGTACTCCAATGTTCAAACCACTGAGCTGTCCGGGAGTTGTCCCTTGCTTAGGGTCATTCTTCATTCATATTTTAATGCAGACTCCAGACTCTGTGATTGACGTGTGGAAATGGTCATCTATATATGAGCGATTAATTAAGATTGCGAGCTATCAGATAACACAGCCATCTTCGACTCGGGAAGGATATATATATATATACATATATATAATATTTAGTTACGGCTACAATTGTAGCAAATTGGTTACTTAATCCAGCATAGCTAATTATATAAATCCCGCTGTGTTGGTAAAATAGTCTAACGTAGATTTTGGCAAACAATGGCACGCGTGCCAAAAGTGGCACGTGGAACGATTTTCAATGGTACTATGGACGATTTGAATAAAAACCATATAAAATCTTTATTTTTAATTAAAACCATTCATATGAGTAATAATTCTAATAACGTGTTTTATTTTAAAACGATTCAATTGTTTTGTTTCGAAATAATGTTTTCAGAACTTTAATTTTGCCAAACATATTTATAAGTTTTATATATTTATTCTGATTTCTATTAAAATATTAAATATTCTATAAACAGTAGCTATTCAATGTGTCCGATTTAGAAACATGTTGTCAAATTTAAATTTTACAAAATAATTTTAATTTGATTTAATAGTTGTACTAGATAACTAGTATAAAATATAAAAGATTTGGTTGGGTTTATGTTTGTTGGCATGCTGAGTGACTTTGCAATATTACTTCGTCACAACACTATCAAAAGTTTGCCGACCGACCCCTGGTCTAACGCATCATTCTAACGTTAGATGGACTTGCTGGTGTTTGAGGATATCTTGTAAATACTTGTTGGATTTAAATTCTATATTTTATTTAATGTATCTAACGTACACGTTCTGAAACGACTGATAAAAACATGACTCATTAACTAACTTAAGTCTATGAAAGACACAACATTTAACCCCCGGCCATTATATAATCACCGTGGAACGTTAAACCAACATTTGAGAAATGGTAATATTTTCTGACATGCCAGGAATCGAAACCAGGACAGTATACAGGCACGCTACCGACTGAGCTGAGGTGTCGGGTATTAGATTTAAAGGTGTGAGTAAATAACTACTTAATGGCAAAACGAACCCGAGACACTTAAGAGACCATCTCACAACTTATTAATGAGGAAACTGGATACACGATCACTCTATAACTTGAAAACACATAGAGTTGCTCTTTTTCTACATTATTTATTTGACAACAAACAAATTAGAATCAATTTGCTTTTAAAATAGCTATTTTAACATTTTATTTTATTTTTAAAATATGTTAAACGTTTACACTGGTTTCAATTCTACTGTTTTCTAGATCAGAATAGAGAAAACCTCACCAAGATGAGATGTCTTGTTCTAACTGTATTAGATAACTAAGATAAGTGTTATCAACGGGTTATTAAATCAATCAGACGTATGACATGTCATAAATATCGCAGATAATTAATTGATTTTTACTTCTATCACTGTCTATTTCTATGGATTGAGAGAGTTGCTCATCAGCATGGAGAGGTCTTTGATGACTTAAAATGATCAAAAAATAGCCTCTAAAATGACTTACAGGCATACAACAAAATTATTTGTAATTTTAAAAAAGGACGTAAAGAATTAAGCAAAAACTCATAGTTAATGCACACGACTTACTAAAACATGTATTTTACTAATAGAAATTTAAAAAATATGTTTGCTATCAAAAGCCTTTAACAACTAAACTCTTGCATTCTGATAAATAAAACTTTGATCTACAAATAAATGTCTGCTTCAGAAGTAAAAGCTATCCCCTCTCAACGCAACCCTCTCCATCTTAGTTGCTGTTTCTCACCAGGAATGCGTGTTTTACAACCAGAGAAGGTACAAATTTAAGTGCCTACATTGGGCAGCTATTTCATTGCAACAACTTTGTGGCGGAAAAACTGTGTTCTAAGTATATATAAAGAAAAATATATAAATAATATTTTAATTATATATTTATTCAACATAAATTCCTTAAAACCATTTAAAATATCAAAAATGACTAAAAAATGCTTAAAAATTAGCCAAAAAAGTAGATAAACCAAGAAAATAGGATCTAAAAATCAAAAATGGCCAAAGAATGGCCTCTTAACAACGTTTCCATGACCAGAGGCTCATGAAGAGAATGTATATACACATGTGTATTGTCTGTGATTTACTGTACCAAATAAAAGATGGCGTCATTGAAATCCGGGTCCTGCAGTCATCAGGCTAGCAATAGGCATGACTACATCTTACAGAGATGTCACCTTTTGAATCTCGCCAGGGTACACTGGGGAAGTTATGCCCAAATGTGAATTTACATAATTATGTTTTTGTCCTCTTCCTACGTTAATGCGGATGCATTTACTCTAGTTTATCATCCTCTTTCCTTAAGATTAGAATAATCCTTTAACACACTTCAGTAGCCACATGGTTTAAGGCGTCACTATCGCAATAGACTAGACTACCGATGATGGGGATATTGAGGTTTGAATCCCAATCGAGTGTACTGATTGTGATTTTTCCCAAAATGGTTTTCCACTCTCCCTCCAAGCAAATGAGGATACACTTCCACTAAATTTAATTTTACTCATCCTTAACCTATCAGAATGACTAGTACATAGGCGTATAAACCGAACGGGTAGTAAGATGAGTTACTAAAAACAAATACAAAATAAGCTTTTATTAACCTTAGTAGTGAGGACCTTACCAATAACAGCCAAATAAAATATATAGTGGGCAAGATATTTGAACATACACCTGTATGTATTTATTAATATATATTTATTAATTTACCTATTAATACCTGTTTATATATAATATTTTACATGTATTGTCCTAATAGAGTGAAGACCATAATTCCTTATCTAACAGGGAATACAAGCTGGTCCCCCGAGATTGCTTTTATAAATCACCGCGTCTTACTACTTTTCCAGCTATACGCATATACCATTACTCTAATAGGAAAAGGGTGGAAAAGTAAACACTTTAGAGGTATTCTACCCGCATTTGTGAGGATGGAGAGTGGGAAACCATTTAGGAAAAACCACCCTCAGTATTCAAACCATGATTTCTCCATCTTCAGCAGGCCAGATTAACACGAGAGAGGCACCTTAAACCAAAGGTGGTTAACATATTATTCAGAGTAGCCACAGGTGTGGCGAATGAGAAGTGAAATTCATCATACCATGTAAAAATTGAAAAAAAATTGTTGCTCAATCGAACATTTAAAACAACACACATGGTTTGAACAATTTTACCAAAAACATTTAACCTTTGACTATTCAATTACAGCTCAGATAGTTCAGATTGCAAATGTAGGACAATTTGATCAAAATTTGACAATCCTGTATTTTGACAAGTAATTGTAAAAATGGTGGCTGAATATCTAAACTCAATGCATATGAGGATTGCAACCGATGATATGCAGAAAATATCAAGTTATAATCAGCACACGCCGTCAGGAAGAAGTTTATTTTACTGAGAGATCTGAAAAACTAAAATTCTCCAGACATTCATTGACAATTCGCCACTTGTGGCGATTGGCAACAGGTTTTCCCACCCCAGCCTTAAACTATTTGGCAAATGAAGCCGGTTAAGTGGGTTTGTTACCTTTCACAATGTTGTAAATTGACTCTCTTGGCTCTGGTTGCTATAACTTGACAGATTAAGTTGGTTTTAATAACTGTAAACTAACAAACATAGTAGCTTTTTAAACAATAGAACTCAGTCCCTCTATTCAAAATATTATGTTAAGAACTATGTAATGCTCTTATCGTCAATATAGCTTTAATATTCATTTTTTTATATAAAGTTGAAATTATATCCTATAATTTTATTTGGATTTGAAGTTGATATTTTTCCTTGGTGATCAAGTTATAGATAAAAAGCATTATTTACCATTTTTATTTATAGATATAAATATTAACCATGAGTCACGTACTTTAATAAGTCAGTTTCACAGTGTATGTACAAAAAGACCATAAGTACTCTATCGATTACTTAGAATTATTAACTCAAATCACTTGAGATAAGCTATTAAAGGAAAAAAACTTCTGAGCAGCCGATATATTGAAACGAATACTCAGATTGATAAATAACATATATATCGTTTGGTTTTGGTTAAAATAATGTCATTGCCAAATTTTATTAAAATTGGTAAATAAATTTTACAGCTATCATGAAACATAAATCTGGAGAAATAAACAGAATAGATACACATGACCAAGTTTAAAAAATAACCTCACTCCGCCCCGTCACATTTCTCTAAAATATGTTAAGACCTTTTGACCACACATCATATATTTGTAATTAATTTTAAATATTCATCTTTACACAAAAAAACACTCCTGATATTTACTGATGTTCTGTCCATTTATCTGTTCTAGTGTACCTTGCTTGGAATTGACGGTTTAGAAAGCAGCAGGTAGGATTCCACATGGGACACTTTCTCGATAAGAGATGCTACCAAAAAAAGGTGGTATTTGTTTAGAGAACCATTCTCAACTTACCATAAAACTACTACAATATATCTCTAATGATATGCTCATAGTCTTCACATTAGGAATAATGTGTAGTCCAATAGTACCTATTTAGAAACCAGCACCGTATTTTAGAGGTCAGTACAGCTGGTTACGAACCCAGAGGTGACGGATTCGATTCCCGACTGGTAACTGAATATTTTTTCTTAAGGGGAATTATCCCAGTGGTCACCAGGGGTTGGTAAATAAGCTTAAGTTAGGCTTAAGACTCCCACTGGCCCACACCTCCATTTTCACTATCATCACATCATCTCATCGCGGGTACTTGTAGACAACCTCCTATGATGTACACTGGGCAATGCTTTGTGCCACCAGAGCGTTGAATAATCTAAATATAGTACATTCACGACCTTAGTTTACTTTCCAGACAGCTCAAAAAGTTACTAGAAATAGTCCGTAATGTATTCATACGCCAACAGCTGACATCTGTAACTTTGGATAACTGTAATGAAATCATATGGTGATATATGAATGTGATAGTTAACCACAGTAATTTAGGCCAATATTATTTATGTATTTATTTGAGGTTGGATACAAAGCTTATTTAAAGTTTTATTTCACTTCAAAAAATATTATTCACAGCACTTTCACAAAAGTTCTGAAGAACATATCTTCAAAATGGCGACTGACGAATATAAACCATGTGATTAAAAATTAAGGAAACAAGCTATTTACTATGATGCACCCACGCAGTGAATAAAAATATTTTATTCGGTTAAATATTTCGAAATACGATAAAATAATCATAAGATAAATTATAATATTTTCAAAAAATGACAATTATTTTATCTTTTCCAAGTAAATACCGTGCCTGTATTAAAAGGTATTAATGTATGCACTATATTACTTACACACAGTAGATAACATTCAAAACGAAGAATAAGTACTTTTGATTATGTTTAAATATTGTTTTGGATTGAGTCAAAATAAATTATTAAAAGTAATGAAATAGTGTGAGAAAACTTAAGTTTACGTTATTTTTAATGTAAAAGAGCGTGACGATCTATACTATATGATCATCAATTTGAGTTTGAATTAAATTAATATCTGTAGAACCAACTTCGGTGGCCGCATGGTCTAAGGCACTACTCTCGCAGTAGACTAGACAGTGGCTGACGGGGAGCTTGGGGTTTTAATTATACGCGGGTGTGCTGAGGGTAGTTTTTCTTAAATGTATCTACATTCTCTCTCCACGCAAAAGCTGGTACACTTCCCCTTAGATTAAACCCTCCCAACTCATTAGCGCAATTAGTAAATATGGGGGCTACCTGAACAGGAAATAAGAAGCTATGCTAGAAAAAATACATGGGCGTATAAACCGAGTGTGTAGTAAGACACGGTGCAAAATATCTGTACAAAATATACATACATAAATACATACATACATACATACATACATACATACATACATACATACATACATACATACATACATACATACATACATACATACATACATACATACATACATACATAAATATATTTCATTCTACATCCCACTACCTGATCGGACTATATATACTTAATTATGTATATAGGTTTTGGATGATTATGATATAATTTAGGAAGTAATCCACTATTTTCGAATAAGAACAGTGGTAAGACATTTAGGGAAAACTCACGCTCCATTCATACGGCGGGGATTCAAGCCCCGACATACCATAACACATGTGTTTGACATGTGTATTTATATACTTTCATATATATAATAATCTTACACATATAATATACCATATACATTATTTAAATAAATGGTACGGCGCACCGCACAGACTTTCTCTCTCTTTCTATAAACTCACAAGATTTCTGAATGGAACAATGTACATTGTATCATCACCACTCCACATAAGAACACGCATAAAATAATATAAAATGATATAGAATCAAAGAGAAAAGAGGCGCATCTTTGTCCACCTAAGAACATTTCAAACAGTTTAATGTCTTCCACAAGGGTCAACACTTCGTATTAAAATTTCGATTTCTGGTTAAAATTTTAACATTTTATAAGGTGTTGCAGATCTTCAAGTCATCGCATTGATATTTAATTATTCATTTATACATTTTGACCAATAAAAAATGTAAATATTGACTATTGAGTCTAAAATGGAGATAGATCATTGCTATGCAAACATTTCTCCTAAGAGATTTAAGGAAAAATAACATACTTTTTTAGATACTTATATTTAATTACTCTATGGCATTGGAGAATTATTGCGTTAAGACTTAAGTAGTATATGTTTACAACTAAAGCTCACAAAATTGTATTAATATATTTGCAAATATCTCAGAAACTGTTGCTTTTATAAAAATATATGTCAAATAAAAGTTTTTTATTTCTAATAGTCCTACAATTTTGCAATGATAAGTTGTTTAGTTTCTCAAATAGTTGTGGAGATACGGAAATTAACGCTTCTGTAAAGTACCCTAAAAATCATTTTCATAGGAAAATGAAAATAGCCAGTTTATTTATAATCTTAATCAACGCCTAGATACGAATTTTAATCAAAATCGTTTGAGCAGATTTTGAGAAAACCAAATTTTTCTCTTTTCGCCCTTCAGTAAACTACCCTTAATTTTAAGTTTTTATAGACACACAGACAGACGGCATTGCAAAGACTATTTTTTAGGGTTCGGGGGGTCATGAGACGTCGACATCCATCAACATTTCAGGTTAGTTTTTTTTTACGGTCGCAATACTTAAACTTTAATGTCCAAAAAGTTAAAAAAATTCATATAATTGCGTATAGATTGAAAGTTATTGATTTTATAAAAATATGTTTCGGATAAAATATCTGTATTATAAATATATATACATATTTGTAATGCTAAGTAATTTCATATCTCAAATAGTTTCGGAGCTATTATAAAAAATGTTAATTTACGCATCAGACCGGAGCCTTTAAAGCCATTTTGCCGAAATATTGAGAGTAGCCATTTTGTTTGGAATATTTATTAATGTTCATAAATGAAATTTAATCAAAATCGTTAGAGCCGATTTTGAGAAAATCGACCTTTTCTCTTTTTTCCCTTCAGTAAACTACCCTTAATTTTAGGGGTAGATATCCAATTCCAAAAATCCCTCGGGGCAACCCTATGAAAACCCTAGATATCAAGTTTTAGCTCAATCGGTAAAATAGTTTAGGCTCTAGTTGGAGGTACAGACAGACAGACAGACAGACAGACAGACGGAAATTCAAAAACCACTTTTTCGGATTCAGGAAGTCATGAAACGTAAAAATTCATCAAAATCTCGAGTTCGATTTTTTTGACGATCACCATACTTTCTCTACCTGTAAGATAGAAAGTAAAAACATACGCAAATGAGGAATATTGTGTTTCAAAACATCAACTTGAGGATGAGTCCGTTTCAAATGAAGCGACACCCTGTGTTGGATCTACAAGTCAACCTATTCTTAACACGGTAAAAAAAAGAAAAAAGAAAGGGTGTTCTTAGCTTTGTCTTCTCCAAATCTTCCCTCCCCCTCACTCCCTTCATGCAAGCATTCAAGCTTTCAGTTTCTCTCCCCTTGCTCCATTTTATTCTCCCGCCAGTTTTTCCGTCCCGTCTCTTATTTCCCAGTGTTTTTTAAGTCCGCCCGATACGGCCGAGCGAAGCTCTTGCTATCTTAATGCCACTCTTTTAAAATTAATGACTTGCCTTATCACGTTAATTTATTTAAATTTATGTCTCTTGGTGCAATTTATTCGAAGAGTTCTTCTCCTTTTTTTTATGTTACTTTTTTTTCTCCAGAGTTTGGAATTTTTAATCTCTTTCTAATCATTCCTATGCAGACTTCTTCTGGTATATTGCAGACATATTCTTTTTTTTTTTTCGTCACACTAAAAGCTTTTAAGTATAACTGATGCAGTGTTACAAACATAACAGTTCAAGTTAAGTAATGTAAAATATGTTTCAGGTCTGCACTCACAAAACTCTTCAGATTTAAAACATAATTTTTCTCATCATTTTAATACATGGAAACCACTTCGATGATCGAATGGTGTAAGGCATTTCTCTCGCAATACACTGGACTCCTATTGATAGAGAGATCGGGGTTCAAGTACCGGTTGGGTTTAATAAGTATAAAGGCAGTTTTCCTAAATGGTTTCACACACTCCCAACAATCAAAAGAATGTACATTTCTTTTAAATAAATTATTATTCATCCTTAACTCGCAAGCATAATTATTTAATAGTAGTATAGCCCAAACGAGTAGAAAGGTGGGGTACAAAAAAAAACTATCTTTTTGGATACTATAGGATTTTTTGTCAGAACACCTTCAAGTATAATACTTTATAAACATAAAGAGTATATAAGAATGTGAGATACAATATTACTAAACATAGAGAATATTAATTTGATTAAACCATTCTTAGCTGGCCGCATGGTCTAAGGCGTCACTCCCGTGTTATACTAGACTACCGATGATTGGGAGATCAGGGCTCAAATCCAGATCGGGTGTACCGAGGGTGTTTTTTCCAAAATGGCTTTCCACACTCCCTCCAGGCAAGCGTGGGTATACTTCTTGTAAATTCTACCTTCCTCATCCGTGACTAATTAGCGTAATTAGTAGGTCTACATTTTGCGTATAATCTGAACAGGTAGTAAGATGTAATGCTTCTAAGGAAATAATTGATCGAACGATTAGCATACATAAACAAAATATTTGATATCATCACCCAGAATTGAATCAGGCTCAACTAGACTTTTCACTGATTTTCCCAACCATTGTTGATAGGGAGAACAGGGGAGTGGGAGGTTAGTGCAGACGATATTTTGATTATACACTATATTTTTTTTAAATTGATAAAGTATGCCAGAGGTAATTTAAATTAAAACCATTTGCAAGTTTAGTTTAGGCTTATTGTGTTACATTCCTGACTCTGGTTAGGGAAGTCGGGACTGGACACTGTCCAAATCACAGTGGGGCGTACTGTGGTTTTTCATAATATTTTCAGATGAACACTGTTACATTAAGTTTTTATATACACTACCATACTTATAGCTGCTACGTAAATACGAAATTGTTAGCATTCTTATGTAAAACCTTGCAAAAAAGAAAAGCTGTTCTTTTCTACAGGGGGTTTTACTGCCCATTCAGGACATCGCATTTATATTAATGAGATGGGATTAATTAGGTAAACGTTAGCAGGCCGTAGATTTGGGAAACCATTGAGTAAAATTTACCCCCATTTCAACCCGCGTGGATTCGAACCCAAACCACCACGCTACTGAAAAACCAAACTTTTTAAGTGTGACATCAAGAACTTATCCCCCCTTGCACTCTTCTCTGCGTATTTGCTTGTATATTTTCTTTAAATTCTACCTTCTTCATAATTACCTCACTAGAGTAATTAAAATACGCTTAAACTGAATGGGTGGTAAAAAGCACAAAAGTATGCAACCTAGTTAAACATAGAACTGACAAATGCCTTGTTCGGACCAGGGTCACCTAAATTTGTAGATAACCTTTTTAGCCGGTTGGGCATGGCGATAGGGCACTAACATAAATGTTACTATCCTCGGGAAGCATCCATTTTTTTTCCAGGGCTCTATAAAAATGGATGCTAGGTTTTTTTTTTTATGTGGCACATGAACGTTTGAGCCGCTAAAGTCAAAACCAAGAAGAGCAACACAGAGAGCACAGTTTCGTATTTAGCGTCGTTTTATGGGCGTTTCCGAGAGGATCATCAAAATATTTTTTATGAACGTTTTCATTTTTATGAAAAAGATAATCTTTTATTACTGAACACTTTGTGAGTTTTTTTTATAAATGAACATTTACATTTTATTTATTTAACAGTTTACCTTTTTTTTCAACCAGCCTTAAAAGGAACTCGGACTTAACTCAAGGATCCTCTAATCTTATATCTGTGACAGGGATATCAAGGCATTAACCCATGTGAGTATTTTACTTAGAATCGCGTCTTATTGCCCACTTAGGCTATATAATTGGAGTTTATTACATTTTTTAAAATAGTTTCCTACTCTTCTTACACCTAAATGGGGGATTATACTAGTATAAAGCCAAATGGCTGGCTGACTCACTCACTCACTCAATCACTGACATTAATGTTTAATCACTTCCAGATGAGCTAGAAACTTGAAATTAGGCAAACTTATAGCTTCTAGCCTGTAAACGACGGGAAAATTCCAAAAAGTTAAAAATTTTAAATTTTAACCCCCGACAAAAATTCAAAATGGAGGAACAACTTTAAAGTCGATGCGGACCCTTCTTTGGAGGTGTCTTGTGGCTAAATGGTAGGACCTATCAAAAAACTGTTTGCACCAACAGCTACGGATTTGGCGAGATCCACAAGTTTGGTCCTATTACTTTTTGTCGTATCTAAATCGATTATACCTTGGATAGGGCTAGATTTTTTTATTTTAGGTAAATTTTGCACATTTTCCACACATTTTTTAATCTTCTGACACACTTATGGGACAGATAATATTATAAAATTAGGCAGACATATTGGCACATCCAAATGACATAAGCGTGCCAAATTTAATTATTCAAGCTGCCCTGTAAGTATGGAAAAACTAAAATAATGTGTGAAAAATACAATACAATACCGATAACTTTAAGTTGTTACGTTCAAAACAATGCTGGATTTACATTAGTTTACATCCACTTGCAAAGAAAACTCACCGGGGGTTTGGGGGCGGAGCCCCCAACGAGTAAAGCGCGTACTTTCCCTAAAACCGCGGGCCTACAATTATTTTATTCAGGCTATTATTTTGAAATTTTTAAGAATCTCAAATCTCTCTAATACTATGGAATTCTAGGAAGCAATAATCTAGTTTTCAAGCGTTCTATTTCTACATTTTTTTATTTCTAAGTTTTAATATAAGTATGTCTGTTCCATGTCATAGGCTATTTACCGCTTGTACTACCCGCAAACTTTCTTAACAAATTAAAACACAAATGTTGTATAGAAATTTACCCATCTTCACCTGAAATCTAATATTTGGCGAGCTTTTCACTCAAAACACTACGACCTTCGGTGACGGACAAAAACTTGTTTTAAAAAGATGTATTAAATAAATATTTAAAATTTGGCCCTACCCTGTAACTAAAGCCCAATTATCTTAATTCATGATAGTAAAATACATGGGCAATATTTTAAAGCTAGATGCTAGGGAGAGGAGGAAAGAGTTTCGGAAAATAAAATCTTATTACACCTGACCAGGATATGAACTTCCCCGTCACTGATAAAACAGGTGAGATGGACTTTTCAGATGCGTGTGCAACAGCGTGGATAATTAAGCCTAATTCTTTATTTTAATTACCGCGTTCATCTACCTGTGCAGGCTATACTATGCATATATGCTAATTACTCGAATAGGATAGGGAGGAGGAAGGAAGAATTTTAGAGGTTATCTAACCTATTTACGTGAAAGAAGAGTAGAAAATCATTTAGGAAAAAACAACTTTAGTTGAACCGACCGGGATCTGAGCCCCTGTCTCCCCGTCATCAGCAGGCCAGTCTAAAACGAGAGTGACGCCTTAAATCATCCAACCACTGAAGCGGGTAGCCACACATATTGATCACGCTATTTAAGTCAGGATGGGGAATGTAAAACTTAAAAGAAGTTCACCCGCAATTGCGTGGAAGGAAGGTGGGGAACTTTTTTCAACTTCACCTTCTTTATACCCGGCGGTACTTGTAGTCTTCACCAGAAAACCAGATTACAGGTGACTTAACACTTATTCCACGTGTCCGATGACGCTATTTCGGGTGCACTTACCTATTCCTACCTACGCCATTGTTTAACTTGTAACTGAACTCCTTATTCCATACGAAACTACTAAACAACCAGTAATGAATGGCTATAAAAATGGCGAATTTATTCTAGGTTTAACAAACATTTCTAACGATTTATATAATAATTTTGTGAAATATCTGGAAAGTAATTTGTAGCACCCCTATTAAACTGTGTGTATATGTTATAGTTTAATATCATTTGCTTTTAAAAAAATAGATGTGCACCTGCGAGGACGTTGAGCAGGCATCGTTTTGACAGATGACACTAAACCAATGATAATGATTTTTTTCTTATTTATTTTATGTATTTAACCTGCACTTTCTGAACAATGAGTGAGCTCGAAAGGGCCTACCAATATTGCCAGGAAAGGTATTATCAAATATCCTCCAGGGTTCTTTTACATGCCACAATCGATATGGTACCGACAGCTCTATTTCACATTTGAAGGAAGCTGTGCTACAGATTTTCATCGCTCAAGGAAAAATCCTTCGACCCCAGCTGGACATGAACCCCTGAACATTGGGTCTTGAGGCGAGTACCTTACCCTAAGACCAAGGTTTACAATGATTTAGCTAAATGAAGTTTTGGAACATTAATTTGTCAACGGGTACTGTACAACATTTTTTTCGTGACATTTATTAAGGAATAGTTTGTAAATATTTAAAAATGACCACTAAAGAGCTTTTATGAAGCTCTTTGTTTATATTCATAAAGTCTATGAAATGCTGTTATAATCATTGCCAGCTTTAAGCTAACATAAATAGTTAGAACTACTAAAATAAAACCTAATAATTAAACCAATCATATTTCAAATTACTCCACAATCTTCTTCATTATAATATATTGGGGCTATTCCTAGAGCCTGCGTGATTACAGAAGAATCGCCCGTATAATACAAAACAGTTTATCTAGTTTTACACTCTTCTCTCTTAAGTATATTTATTTAGTCTCTACACACATTTTAAATAATAAACTATTGTTACGAAAGTTTCAATGAAAAAAATACTCCTGCTTTTTTGATGAAACATAAAGTAGAAACAAGCAATTTATATCTTATTGCAATTTTTTTTTAGTCCGCCATGATGAAACTTTTCTTTCCTTTTTATAATTCAGGGAGAAAAATAAAAAAAGAAGGGGAGAGAAAAAAGAGAAGAAAATTTTAGGCACTAACAAATTAGTTGGGGTGGGCGATTGGGTCTACAGGGGAGTGGGGTGGGGGTGAAAGCAAAGCTTTTGGTGCTTCCCCCCCACCCCAACACCCTTCTCCCAGATGGCCGGGCGTTTCCACTCAGCCTCTCTACACCCCCTCTCCCTTCAGGAAACGTTCAACTTACTCCCCACCCCAAATTCACTTTAAATCAAATTCTTTTTTATTGATTTTTCAAAGAACACCCTCTTCATTTGAATTCATTTTTTTTTCTTTAAAAAGAAAATGGGGTTGTATTGAGTAAAGAAGGGTGGAAAGAAGGAAAAACGTGGAGTATAGGGTGTTGGGGTAGTAAAAAAAGGGAAAAAAGAGAATGGGCGAGATGGAGGATATTTAATTTTAGTTTGTCTTTTTTATTTCTGTAAAAAGTTGTTTCCTTCTCCGTCACATAGATAACGGCAGCAGTCAAAGACATTAGACGCCAGAATTTGTTATGCAGCATTTATCCATGATGCCCCTAACGTGTTGCGGCCATGAAATAAAATAGCTTTTCTTTTAGTACGGCAGTGTTTTTATTTATCCTTATACAACCTGGCTTTTACGTATAATGTAAACATCTACGTTGCTAGGTTGTTAGAGCACTCAAATACAAATCTTGGCTATCCAGGTTTTATTCCAGGTGCCATGAATTATATATATATATATATATATTGATATATATATATATATAGTTTAATAANAAAGATATATATATATATATATATATATATATTGTTTACTAAAGATATCGACTATTTGAATATGTTCTGGTTCTACTGTTCCATTAGTGGATTAGTGAGATTTCAACATTTGTCATTATCTTATATTTTAAGCTATTATATAAGTAATATTTTTATAAGCTTATAATTGTCTATGTTTCTAGAAAAAATTTGCGTACAGTAATCCTAGAGACATACGAACTTAAAAGTATAAATAATATATTCAGTAAATATGTAATTACTACTGTAGTTTAAACAAATATCCTCTAATATACAGTATGTATATAACTGAGCTTACACATTAGTAAACTCTGTTTACCATGCCAGGTAGGAGTCTAACCTCGACTTATTACACTATGGTGCTATCATAATATATCATAAGCTTCAACTCGTCAAGATAAGTGTCATGATAAGTGAAGTTTACATGTTTAGCCATATTAAACCATAACTGTGATAAACAATTAAATTATAATTAAATAACCAACCACTTGTGTGTTGTTTTTCTCCAGCTCGCGTTTCAATATTCCCATAAATGATCAGTAGTATCAAGTATTATTATATAAAATACATGTTTAAAAAGTATTAATATTTTTTTTATAAAAATTAATAGAACTCTAGCAGAAATATTCAAGGCTAACTATGGTTAAGAACTTAATGATGTTCAAGATGACCTACTTTCTCAAGCATAAGCAACCCAGTGTGTTTTTGCACACCAATATTTTTTGGAAGAAGGGATCTGGATTTAACACTGACAGTTGAGAGTTTAAATAATGGTTTGTGCTTTTTTTAATGTACAGTACATGCTGTTAGTCATGACTGATTGGTTACAATATGGTGGTATCTTACAAGCAACGCCATAGTGGAACCAACCAAGGTAGGCATGCTACTTTTAGAGGAAAAGTGAGTGTACATCTATATATGTATCTAGCTAGCAAATCTTTAAATAAATCTAAAAATGGGAGAGTTGAAAAATATTTATGTATTCTGAATAAATAGAAAGAACAAGAAAATTTAATATACAAGTAGCGCTAGCAATAAAAATTGTATTTATAATTTTATAAGCAAAAAACGTCCAAAAGCAGTAAGGAGCATTTTATTGCTGTCTTTTTATGATCGGACATTACATTGTTGCTGTGTGCTCTTTGCATAATTGTGCGCGATTCGGAGTATACCCCTCTAAGCAATCTCAGTGCAAGAAAGTGTTATCTCACTTTACCTTTGAAACTCCTGGCAAAAGGGGTTGATATTATTTATCTAATATATTTCCTCAAGATGATGTAATATGACAAAATCAGTGTATTTATTTTCAATATATTAAATTTAACAGATATTCTTATATGTAACTTATATGTAATTAAAACACCTAGTTGTATTGAATGTGTAAAAAATTTCTCAGTTGAAAAAATAGAACCTTATGAATATATCAAATGGCATATTTAATTACTTAAGGAAAAAATATTGAATACCATATAAGAATAAATAATAACTGATATTTAAATAATTAAATTTCCCTTATTAATACTTTGTTTTAAATAATAAATCTTTAAATACAAGATTGTTCAATTATGTAAGGACGTGTTGATATCCTTGCCCTCTAGGCCTATTTAGGTAAATAACAAACTACTTTTTAAATAAATCAAGATCTTTGAACGTTAGCAAAGAATCTCAACACTTCGGTATTCATCCTTCTTAAAGGCATATGATATGCATTAGCAGCCGAGTGGTGTAAGGCCTCCAAATAGCATCTTACTTAGTCACCATCAATGTGGAGTTTGGTGTTTGAATCCCAAGAGGGTGCATATGAGAGATTTTTTATAGCAGATTTATAGTAGGAGACACAAATTAATAAAACCACTTTAACATATTAATACGTCAAGTTATATGATCTTAATCTACCATTTTTAACATGTTTTATCAATGACTGGTTATATAGTAAGATATTATCTAGGTTGAGAGCAAAAAAAAATTTTTTTTTTAAGTTCCTTTCTAAAGTTCTTAATCTTCAGCACGGTTTTCCCATCCTCACAATTAGATGATTTCCTTTATTTTATACTACTCTATTAATACCTTTCTTTTAAGTAACCCATTTGTATTGACAGACTAATGAAGGAGTTTTAGGTATGAACTCAGAAAATATAGAAATCTGACAAATGCCAAACCCGAAAACTAAACCATTTAATCATGTAACATGAGCCCGTAAAGCCATATAGTATAACCTAGCTTATGTATTCACACTTTCTTATAGTCATATATATATATTATAAATACAAATATTTTTATATAAAAGAAGGTTACACAGGAAAAATAGTTAGTGCTGCCATCTGTTAGACAATCATGATACCTTTATAACGCACTTTGGACAATGGTTAAAAGAGCTGTCTGTCATATTTAAATAAATTTAAAAATAGCAAGAATTTTCTGGGGTCCTTATGGGATTTAAGGGTAATTTTCATGAAAAATGCGTGTAGTGTGACTTTCCTCTTTTCTCCCTTGTATCCTTAAAACGAGTATTTTATGTCTTTGGCTGTGCACCAGCGTTAATATTATTGGGTTTATAATATACTTAAGAGCCCATTCAGAGGTCAATTAACCAGAATATTAGATACAAGCTTAATCTCAAAACAGAAATCCTACATCCTATATTATCTACCTGACAACAGTGAAGTTGGCATCAGTGGAATTGTCTTTTTTAATTTTAGAATAATTGTTTTTCACTTGTGTTTTTTTTTATTTGGTAAATAGGCTTCACGACTCTTAAAAAAAAGAAAACTATACTACAAAGCTACACCTGGTTTGAGATTTAAAGTCTGTTCAGCACAGGAATTGTTTTCTAAAAGGTCTTTTTCCCTACCAGAAATCTATTATATAGTAGGATATTGGTAGGACAAAAGACCTTCCAAAAAGTAATTCCTACCGTGAATGGAGTATACAGGGTGGGGTGGAAACCATAAATAGATGATCTATGCTGAGGAAATTGATGGACAACATACTGAGGTTTGCCAAACGTCCGGTGGAGCTTGCCTGAGTGATATTATCTTCATAAAGTGAAAAAGTATAGTATGTAATTTGCGTTTTATTCACCTAGTGAATATTTACTTCTCAATTAAAGTGTTGATTTTCAAGTTACTAACTGTCTCATTGTTTGGGCCACACTCTGTATTACCTATCCAAGCTAAGTGGTATCCATGAGGTTAGGCGAGCCCTTGATTTATCGTTAGCTTCTACTCTAAAAGATGACCTAAGCAAGGATGTAAGTAAAGTTTTAGGCCCCCTTAGTGGGTTTGAAAAATAAAATAAGCGTATCACTCGAAGATGTCAGATATAAAATGTGTGTGCTCAAGTTTGTCTAAAATATGTCCATACAAAAATTATTACTATTATTATTATTATTATTATTATTATTATTATTATTATTATTAATTGTTATTATTATTATTATTATTATTATTATTATTATTATTATTATTGTTATTATTATTATATTGTTATTATTATTGTTATTATTATTATTATTATTATTATTATTATTATTATTGTTATTATTATTATTGTTATTATTGTTATTGTTATTGTTATTATTATTATTGTTATTATTATTATTATTATTCACGTGTGTCCAGGTGCGGGTAGCGTATGGTTTCTGGTTCTTTGTCACTGGTTCTCAGCAGATTTTTTTTATTATTCATAGCACTATGTGCTACTACCAGTTTAAGTTATACACCTATGTACTAATTACGCTAATATGTCAGGAATGAGGAAGTTAGATTTAAAGGAAGTGTACCTGCTTTTGCGTGGCCAGAAGATGGAAAACTATTCAGGAAAATTCACACTCAGTACAACCTACTGGGACTGGAACCCTGAGCTCTCCTATCTCCCTGTCATAAGAAAACCAGACTATTTGGGCGAGATACTTAGACCACGCACCTTTAGCTTATAATTTCACTTATCAAAATTAATTTGCTTTAATTCCGAATACCAGGATATAAAAATAAACACTATAAGCTCACTTAAATTATTTTCAAATACACCCAAACTAGGCGGAAAATTCTGAAAGTGTAGAGTCATATAATCCTAACAAAGGTGGAATATTTCAAAACAAGGAGAATGTAACTAGACATATTTCACACTAAATCCATATTTACATAATAATTACTAAGTACAAGAACTATTGGACAATATGGACAAAACCCGCTTAGGTGGCCGTATGGTGTAAGGCGCTACTCTCGTGGTAAACTAGACCGCTGATGACGTGAAAATTGAGGTTCGAATCTCGGTCGGGTGTACTGAAGGTTTTTTTTTTCCAAAATGGTTTTCCAATCTCCTTCCACGCAAATGCGGGTAAACTTTATCTAAGTATAGCCTTCCTTATCCCTAAGCCCATCAGCGTAATTAGTACATAAGCGTACAACTTGAACAGGTAATAAGACGCAGCACTAAAATCAATACCAGTCAAATTGCGCAGGGATGGAGAGGTGAGAAATGAAATTCTGGCCGACTGTACTGAATTTTTCTTCCCTCTTGTGGCTTTCCACTATCCCTCTACCCATATTTAGGTTCATTTCCTTCAAAATAATTCCTTTCTTTCTTATCCTTTCCCCAATAGAGTAGAATATGAGGCTAAACCTTGACCAGACACTACTATTTACTACTAGCATGCAAATATATCCCCTTCCCTGTTGTGACGTCACAACAGCCCGCTGCCTCCTGTTTTTTTTAGCACCCCATCTTACTACCCGTTCGGGTTATACGTCTATGTACTAATTACACTAATGGTTTTAGGGATTAGGAAGGTTATTATATTAAAGGAAGTGTACCTGCATTTTCGTGGAAAACCATTTTTGAAAAACCACTTTCAGTACACTAGACCGAGATTCTAACCTCGATCTGCCTCTCATCGGCAGTCTAGTCTACTACAAGACTAGCGCGTTAGACCACACGGCCACCGAAGCGGGTGGCTTTTGTATTGAACTGCAGAGTGGGCGATTTTTTCCTACAGTTTAAGGCTTTGTTCACATGTTACATATTTATTTAATAACATGCTTTCTCCGGGCTATCTCAAATTATTTGATACAAAATTCCTTGGGGTTTTTTTTTCAGGTTTTAGAGAAGAAATTCCCCTTTTTTCAAAGACACTTAAGAAAGTAAATTAAATATCGTAATTCATAAAGCTCACTTTTTTGAAGTCATGCCATTAGTGTTTGTGACATGACGATTTGATCTTGATGGGTAAATGTCTGAATTTGTAAAGTGATCAAATGTATGAAGTAATAAAAAAGCAGGAGGAGATGATACGTGTGTATGAATCATTATTATTATTATTATTAGCACCGCGTCTTACTACCCGTTCGGTTTATACGCACTTACGTCAATGTGTAATGGTAGGGTGATTATGGGATGAAATGGAGGACCTACAGTTTAACGTGGAATCCGAACCACGGTGGAGGCCTGGCATTCCTCACATTCACAAGTTGTGATTAATACACGTCTTGTCAGAGGTGAAGGAAGGGTTTGGCAATCAGATAAATCTGTGCCGGGACCGAGGATTGAACCCCGGATCCCCAGCACAGAAGTCTGACACCTTACCCCTAGACCACCAGGTCACCCTGTATGAATCAGCGTGCTTATTTATTCAGTTCGCTCTTTCTCTTATTCAAGCTTGAAGTTTAATGTCCCAAATTTTTAAATATTTCTGTAGCTTTTAAGGTTTTTGTGCAATTCCTGTTTTTTACCAGTTATTTTTCCTAGATATAAGAAATTCCCTTTGTTTTTCTGGTTCTCTGAATTTCAAGGAGTGTTACAACCCTGCTTCTAGTTATTGGTAGGTGACCTGGTGGTCTTGGGGTAAGGTGTCAGACTTCTGTGCTGAGGGTCCGCGGTTCAATCCTCGGTCCCGGCAGAGATTTGTCTGATTGCCAAACTCTTCCTTCACCTCTGACAAGATGTGTATTAATCACAATTTGTGAATGTGAGGAATGCCAGGCCTCCACCGTGGTTCGGATTCCACGTTAAACTGTAGGTCCTCCATTTCATCTCACAATCACCCTACCATTACGTATTAGCGTAAGTGCGTATAACCCGAACGGGTAGTAAGACGCGGTGCTAATAATAATAATAATAATAATAGTTATTGGTACCATGTTTAAGTTTTCCACGCGCCTGGAAAATTGAGAAAATACAGAGTTTTTACTGTCTGAAAAAAAAAAGCGGAAAAACACAAGGAGATACATGAAAACTAAAAAGGTACGCGAATACTTTTGGATTTAGGTCATTTTAACTGTAAGAATTAAATAATATGTTTCTGAATGGAAAAAAAAAGTTTTATTGAAAAATGAAGTCAAGCTGATTTGAATATAAAAAAGTATTATCTCCTGATCTCCTTAACACTATATAATGTAAAAAATTAATAAATGTATTCATCAAAATTCTCTCTAAATGTCAAATCATCGTATTCTAAACAACAATGGCCTGACCTCACACTAGGTTATTTTATGAAAAATGAAATTTTTATTCCTCTATGATACTCTCCTGGTAAAATGGGAATTTATTTTGAATTATCTGTGAAACGGAATTTTACCTTAAAGAAAGATGATAGCCCTAGCTTCAGTGGCCACGTGGTCTAAGAATATCTCTTGAAATAAACCAAACTGCCGATGACAAGGAGATCAGGGTTCAAACACCAGTTGGGTGTACTGAGGGTAGTTTTTTTCTAAATAAATTTCTACTTTACCTCCACGCAGATGCAGGTACACTTCGTCTTAAGTAATCATTTCCAATCCCACATTAGAGTGATTAGTATATAGGTGAATAGACCGAGTAAGGAAAAAATAAAGGCAACCCTGGTGTTGTAGAAGTATTTATCATGACCAAAAACGTGTGACAAAATTCAAGGTTCCCAAAGAAAATTTTTGTCACAAAAAAAATTCTGAAAAACTTGTGATGATTTGTAAATATTTATTAACAGATCTTTTTAGCATCGCATCTTACTACCCGGTCGGGTTAGTCTCCTTTGTACTAATTACACTAATGGATTAGAGATTTGGAAGGCTTAACTTAGAGGAAATCACCCGCATTTACGTGGATAGAGAGAGTGGAAAACCATTTAGAAAAAGGCAACCGGGATCGAACCCCAATCTCCCCATCTTCATCAGTCTAGTCCAACAAAAAAAGTAGCGCGTTAGACCCCGCGGTCACCGAAATGCGTTATTAGAATAGTTAAATTTGTAATGTGTACAGTACTTCTCGGTACATTACAGACAGACAATCTTAAAGCTATATTAGTGGCCAATACCACCAACTTAGTGGTAGCATGTACCATTTTTCAGTGACAAGCTTAGGAGCCTGAACGGAAGCTAATTGTTATGAATCACTTACATTTAATACCAAACAAAAATGGGAATCACATTTCCAAATGATTTAATGTTTGAAGAAATGGAAGTTATAGAAAATTTAGTAATCACTTACTATCCCAATTTTTATGAAAATATTGACAATGATGCTGCATAAATCCCATTAATCTATAATAGGGTGTCGTAGAAAGTATACTGATATTTGATGCATAAAATAATACAAAAATGTTTACATTGCTCTTGTCTTCTTTCGACAGAAGGAGATGTTAATATAGAGATTTATCCAGGTACCAATATATTATTTAAATATTTTTGAGAAAGACGATCTAAATTATCCGCGCAGATTTTTTTTATAAATCCGTCTACACAATGTTTTTATTTTTTCTTGGCACCGTGTCTTACTACCCGTTTAGGTTAAACGCTTATGCACATTTATTAATTACGCTAGTGGTTTCAGGTATGAGAAAGGTCATATTTAGTGGAAGTGTACCCACATTTGCGTGGAGGAAGAGTAGAAACCCATTTTGTAAAACTCACCCTCTGAACACCCAACCGAGATTCGAACATCGTTCCCCCTGTGATCGGGAGTATTTTCTACTGTGAGAGTAGCGCGTTAGACCACGTGGCTACAGAAGCAGGCTACACTATGTTTCAAATGCTTATTTGGGAGAGGTATGAAAACAAATTTCTGGACGTGCCTTATCGAAGGAAGTTTTTTTTAGATATTCATCCAAATATTGAACAAATTTAGCTTAAATCTTGAAAAATATTTGTGCCCTGTAAATAATAATGGAAAATATAAACACATATTGTGTAGATCTATATAAGTTTTAGATTATATTATATTATAATAAAGTAAAATTATTTAAGAAAGTTTCTAAAAAAGAAAAGTTTACATATGTAATAATTATTTTTATTATAATTTGGAATGTAGCACTTTAGAGTTTCTTCAGATGTTAAATCTTCACTAACTTAATATAAATTAATACGTTCATTGAATTGATCTACTCAATTAAACATATTTAAATGCCACGACAAGTTTTAAAGCTACTTACAACTATAACAATAAATAAATATATCTCTGTAGACAGATTAACTAGAAACACAATTATTTACTGATTTATCACTTATCTCTTGAAATAAATATATACTTTCAGTGAGTTGACTTGATTAAACATATACATTTAAATTTTACAACGCCTTTGAAAGTTATGAACAACAAGTACATGAAACAAAATCTCTCAAGTCTAATTGACAAGATACACAATAATTTACTGGTTAATTCTTATTGAAATATTATAATCCATTACGTTGGAAATATATGCGCGCAGAGCGAGGGGATCTATATATTTATTCTTGTGAGATGTGACTTTGCCAATTCTAGTTTCAGGCTCGTTGGTTATAGTAGGCTCTGTCTGGGCAGTCGTTGTACGTGTACACACACACACACACACACACACACGCACGCGCTCTCTCTCTCTCTCTCTCGCACACACACACACACACAAACATATGTTATGTAACCAAGCAGTCCACGGCACCTATTGAGTTTCTCCTGAACTATTATCTCCATATGTTTGGCACTTCAATATGTGATCGTGGCCGACCTTCGCGCCACTAGTTAATATTCCTATTTTCCCTCTTATTGTTTTCAAGCACATTCGGCACTTGAAGAGAGAGAAAAATAAACATCCTGGAAAAGTGCCCTCTCACACGAGAGGTATTTTATCGCGCGATGTTTTTGTTACGTGAATTTTATCCGCTGAGATGCATTGCTTTAAATGGGAGCGTTCACACAGGGAGATAAAATATCGCGCCGTGAAATTACTGCGCCTCCAGTTTAGAACAGTCGCTTGTATCTAGTGACTAGATTATTGGTCGCGCAGGAAAAATTCCGCACCTAGACCTTGAGATACATTGAGTCAAACTTTCAGACGAGAGAGAATAAATCATGCGATGCGATTAGTCTGATGTTGGATCTTTTTCGAGGTAGACCGTATCGTATGACAATAGTTTGTGATAAAAATTGGGCCTTCATTGTACTGTATATTGTTGTTTTGTACATGGTTAAGATACAAAAGTGTTTGTTATGCACTTTTCAATAATTGCATGTCTTAAGTTGGCATCCAAAGTTCCTCACTTTAAAGTAACTACTACTTTTTCAGATTGTGAGATTGCATTTCTCATATTTGTATCAGCTTTAAGTAAACTTGTTGACAAACAATGCAGCAATTCATCAAATGTTGCCACAGACATGATAATATTCTTGAAAAACTTAGTGTCAGTCAAACAAAATTCAAACTAAAATAACTTCAAGTTTTCTTTTAACTATTAGGGTGTACCCAGAACTTACCTTCTATTTTTTATTTTTGTTAATCTGCGTGAAAAAAGGTATGTATCCACTATACGGTTTAAGTCGTCAGCCATGGTGTCTCCTACACCACGTCAAAAGCACAATTGAACATAGGAAACCAGCTGGATTTTCCCTCTCGTCTGAGAGCAACGTCACAAATTTATCGGGCGAATAAAATTTCGCACCAAAAAAAAATCAAGCGATAAAATACCTCTCGTGTGAAAAGACATGAAGGGAAAATATTGTCATTACCTCTCGGGGTTGTCTTTAACGGGCAGTGGCGTGGCTAGGTTTGTTGCCAGGGTATACAAAGTAGATTTATACTGTGAATGGTTTTCATCACTTAGTATTGTACTCATTTGTCTGGTATCATTTAAAATATATTTTCACGAAAGGTGCGTTGAGTATTATTGTATAACTGCTCAAATGGGAGTCTACGGGAAAATAACAAAAGTCTAACAGGTAGAGATTTAACAAGATCCGCTTACACTGGCAGCACTCCACGAAACTCACTGTATAACCATCAATATTCCATTTAGTTTTTATTTTGGAAACTTTTGACTTATTGCATAGAACTATTCTGGATCCGGACTGCTTTAATTAGGATATAAGCCATATTACGCTACCTATAAACCCAGTAGTTGTATTTTACTCTGACTACTCTGTTTGGAGTTTGCAGTTACACTACTAAAATTCCCTCTTCAATTTTTACGCTCTTAGCCCAAGTTGATTTAAAATCCCTGCATTTCTACTCTACACAGCAATACTTTAAGATAAGCCATTCATTTTAATAATCGGCGTCTAAAGGTATAATTAATTAAAGTACTTTCTGCAGTTGAACTATTATTTAAATATTAATATATATATATATATATATACATATATATGTATAAATTATTAGTATTTAGCTTTTATGTGACGTCCTAAAAGAAGTTTTTTTCATCTGAAATCATTACTCATTTGGGTTAAACGCATATGAATTTATTACGCTAGTATATTAGATATGAGGAAGGTTGAATTTGAGTAGAATGGTACCAGAATTCACAATAAAGTAAAGTGAAAAAGTAATCTAGAAAACCCACCCTCAGTACATTTTTCCGGGATTTGAGCCCGCGTATCTTCGTCATCGATAGACCAATATATGCAAGATTGACACCTTTGGCCATTTGATCACCGAAGTGTGCTGTTTGTAATTGATTGCAGTTATTTATATTAAGCTGAGGATATTGCCTAGTCATAAATCCTTATAAAGTGTTAAGGATAGAAGATTATAAAATATTTACAGATTGTAGGTTAAGTCCTTAGTCGTCCTTTATTTATTACCTATTTAACAAAGACCATTTCAAATAAATTTTCATATCTTTAAGCTTAACGATATCTTCTTTATTTAAATAAAAATTAATGTGATAAAGAGTGGTTAACAAATGATTAAGATGACTATACAATCGACAGTAGTTCTACTTCAGATGTCAATCTCATCCAATCTAGGGAGGTCAGAGTTCAAATACGGGTTAGGTGCACTTAGAGCTTAGTTTGACTAAATTGTTTTACCCTCTCCTTCAGCGTGAATGTGGGTACATTTTCTAAAAGTTTTACCTTCTTCATATCTACCCTATTAGCGTTACTAAAATACGTATAGCCCAGTGGGCAGTAACACGTGGTGGCAAAAACTATATGCGTGAGTGAATTAATATAACAGAGTTGAAAAATTTAGTTAAGAGGAGTTGCAGCAGTTTTATTTTTGAGAGAGGGTGGTAAAGATTGCATTGAATATCACAAACAGAATATAACCCATCATAAAAAACATCTGATGAGAACCAAATGTATTGTGAGTTTAACGCCTTAGCCCACTTGGCCACGCCTTCTTGTATGACAAGTGGCCTAAAGTGGGTCATGGTATGTATAATCTATAGACTTCATTTACAAAAGAAGCTACAAATGTAATGTAATATTTAGTTTACATGTTTATTATATTTCCAGTATATTTTCTTCTAGTTGATTAAAATTTTTAAAAATTTCTTAGAATAGTATTGACGATGGTAATGATAGTGACAGTAAAATATTGTTGTTAAAAAAAACTCTTCGGTATACATGTGGATAAAGGTGTCAGTCACGTCTATACTGGATTGAAAATGAGGGGAAAGTAATTTTTTTATGCCTGATATTTTTAAAGGGTTTTATTTTCTTAATGGTTTTCCACTTTATTTCTACACAAACACATTTCATCAGAATTAAAATTTATTAATGCCTTACAAATATTTGAAATATGCCTAAGTATGCAGAGGGCGTAGATGGGTAGTAAAATACAGTGCAAGTAATATATATATATATATATATATATAAATGTATTTTAAAATTATTTTACATTAATAACAGTATGTTATTTAAGACAGTCGGAACATATACGTATGTTACCATATCATGTTAGAGATAGATAATTTATTTCCACTATTGTATTACCTTCATGGCTGAAATGAGGAGTATTAGTAAAATTTAAAAGGACCTTTCGTTCGTAAATATCCTTGTTTTGAGATTGTCTTCTAAGGTGAGTGTCATACATGATGGTCCACACACAGCTATGCGTGTAATAAACAAAATTGTTGGCGAAAGCCTATTCAAAGGCGAGGGAAAAGAATTATTGTTGTAGGCCTACTGTACGTGCACATCCTTCGCAATTTCTTTTTGTTAGTCGTTTTTTAGATTAGATTTCCCATAAATAAGCTTGAGTCACCCTCTAGTGAGTAACTACTAAACTACCAAGTAGCAGTCTCGCTCGCTCTCCCGGTAAGTAGGAGAACTCTTACCATAATCTCTTCCTAATCCCTTTTTCCGCAGCTTAGGGTCTATAACAACAATCTAAGCTATTTGTTGTTATTTTTTGTCTATGTAGTGAGATAAAAATCAAATTTGGTTGTTTCCTTTTTTAAATTATGTTCAAACCAACAAGTTTTGTGTGAATGCCACTATTTCGTTCAAAATACACACATACCACTTTAATTCGTGTAATTGATTTTTTTAGTAATAATAGTAATAATAATAATACTATTTACCACCGCGTCTTACTACCCGTTCGGGTTATACGCGTAAGTACTAATTACGCCAATGGATTAGGAATTGGGAAGGTTGAATATAGAGGAAGTGAACCCGCATTTGCGTGGAGGGAGAATGGAAAACCATTTAGGAAAAACCACCCCCAGTTCACCCGATTGAGATTCGAACCTCGATCTCCCCTTCCTCGGCGGTCGAGCTCAACACGACTGGCGCGTCAGCCAACTACGCCACCGAGGCGGGTATTTTTTTTTTTAGTAGAGAGTCAGAAAAATAGTTTAATATAATGCTAAAACAATAAAAACTATATTCATACAAATCTATTTTTATAGGCCTCAGAATTATTTTTGAAATAACTTAAAAAAAATTTTTTTACATATAATTTAATTATTAAAAATTTAATCAAATTTGAATTATATTATGTTGCTTAATTTTATCCATGGGAATATGAGAAGAGAATCTTAAAGAAAATTCGCACCTATTGGAAATTAGAGAGGATGGGTAAACCACTATAAAAGATACACACGAACTTTGCACCTAGGTGAGATTTGTACACACAAATTCCTGCCAACGATGGCCAATTACAATTAGAGTCCTAGTCTACTTGGCCTCCACTGCGGGTATTATTTATGACACATACATATAACAACTATGAAAAATTCTGGTAAATAATAACTAAATTTTTCAGCAAAAATGTAAAATTATATTAATAAGTGTGCATAATAATGTGTTTAAATGGTATATCTACATATATAAAATTAGGTTATGGTTATATATTTGCAGTAATTTGGTATAAGAGGTAAATTTATTTTCAATTATTCAGAGATGTGAGGCAAACAATGATTTTAACTTGTATCTATGGTCTGCGAAGTATACACCTCGGTCGATAACTCTACTAGTCATGGACTTCTGCTTAAAAGCTTTTATTAAACCTCCTAATTTCTTAGCCTTAGAATATATATAAGACAGTTGGATAAATTGTATTAAAACACCCATATGTTTGATATATTGTGTTTGCGTCCATTAGAATAGCTATATTCAAAAAAACATGTTTTATTTAAACGAATATATACTTACCTACTCTATGGCATTAGAAACTCGAAAGTTTATTGACCTTCTTACAGAAGTACGCCACCTAACCCTTATCTTGAATTCGTTACATACAGTCCACCTCATTACCCTATCGCTTTCAGGTCCATTCTAATGTAATCCTCCCATATGTGCCTAGGTATCCCCCCTGGTCCCATACAAAGTTTGGCCAGACAATACCTTAGAACAAATATATTCCTATTTACCACACTATCATTAATTTGTCTAGCGATGATGTAAGTTATGCAATGTCGTTTTAGCCCAATTTATGTGAACTACTGTATCAAGGTAATTAAAAAATATTTGTAAGGAAAATAAAATTCTCGTGAGCATTATATAATTAAAACATTATTTGTATATTTATATTTTGGTGTATAAAATGTTAGTTCAATTTATAATACCACATTCACCAAAAATGTATGTAATGTAAATAGAGGTTTGAGCTCCAGAGCTTTTAGACTATAGCTAAACACAGACTCAAAAACGTAGTTCTTGAGCAGTCACACTTTTACAGACCAATGTATATCTTATAATTAAAAAAGTGATTAATTTTATAAATTTGTAAAGTAATATTACAAGCAATCAAATAAATCTTAAGGCCAAAATACAAGGCAACATTTAAAACCGGATGATGTTTCAAAAATTACTAAACATTTAATACATTTTTTTTTAGTTTTCTAAACAATCAAGTCTATCTAGTGCTTTACACTCCTATCCCTGAATTCTTAATTTAATTCTGACAAGGTGCATTATACTATGATTTTTATTTAGGATTTTCCTCTTTTATCTCCAAAGGAAAGCTAGTGTATTTATTTACAGAACCACCATCGTAATTTTGTTTTCTTAGATTATTTAGAGTTATCTGGAATTTTCTCGGACAGCGAAATGCTTAAAACCGAAAAAACACGTAGCCTTCATTGTAAAATATGTTTAATACATGTTAGTAAAGCAAAGCTAAATAAATAAGCTTATATAAAATCAGTACCTAATCATTAAATGTACATAGCAGTTTTTCTTCCACAAAGCAACTATATAAAAGTTTTCTGGAGTTAAGAATTTGAAATAAAGAGAATTAATTTAAAGCACATTATCTTCGTATAAGAATCGGAATAAATTGGAAACTTTTGATACCAAAGATTGAAAGAAGTGGAAAAGTTTCAAGATTTTAGCTGTGTAAAACTTGGAAAGAGTTAGACGACCAACATAAGAGAAAGTTAAATGGAGACTTCTTTTGGATAGACCTATAAAAAGGAAATGATTGAACGTGCCATGAAAATAATTTATGACTTCTGAGTAAATTTTCTTATACATCTTTTTTAAAATAGGAAAAAAAGAGGAATTTCTCATTTTCAACTAGCTTATATTAAAAAATAATGTTTTTGTAAGTTATGTGTTTACGAAACATCATTCCATTCTGTCTTTCTGTTACTATTTGATATGCAAGTATATATTATACTTTATAAATAATATGAATATATACTCAACCGTTACGCATATCTTTCTGAACGTTTTTTCATGTGTATGGATCTAATTATAATTATAATTGACTATTTTTACCAATTTTGAAAAAACTCATAGCCAGTATTTTTTTTTCTTGCAGAAAATTCCTTAGAAGTTATTGATGTAATACTTTAGACTAAAATGTTTTGATCAATTGAAAAATAGTAGTAATAATAGTAAATTGGTCTTGATTTAAACTATTTAAACACTTATTCTTACGGAGTTACGTATTGCACATAATTATAATGATTTACAATATGGTGAAAATAGAATCTGATACTAATTATGTGCCATTAAGAAATCTTCTTTAAATATTTATTTAGAATCACACCTAATTGTGAGCACTAAACCCGCCTTAGCATTGAAGTTTTAAGCAAACCAACAATTTCACAAGCTCATCCATTAAAAAAATTGAGTAACCTTGAAATTGTAACGAACTTGAAGAAATGTATCTTCATGAACTTATGCTCAAAGCTACAGTGTCCGAGAGTTATTTTCCAACTCATATTTCAACATATATTTTCGTAAAAATACAAAGATTATTTAAAGTGCGCGTTATATATTTTCTTTTTATATTTAGTTATATTTTCGGGATATTAAGTTAAGTCTTCTTAAAAAATAGTATGGATTTTTGTAAAATTTGGAGATCCCATTGTGAAATTAACATTTTTACCCTCTTTATTATATTATAATTACTGCAAGTGACTCTCAAAGTTTAGAAAAATTTGTTCATAATATTTGGATTATATCAGAAGTCAGCAAGTCTACAACAGGCGCAATTTTGGATGTAGAACGAAGTCTGTTTCCTTTTTTTTATATTTATTTTTAGAGTTTTTAGAAAAGTAAATAACGCGATTTGTGTCCATATCTCTGCCATGTAATCGTAATTTTTGAGATACCTAAGTTTGGCATGATCCATAGCATCCACATCAAATTCCATCTCTTTAAGACGAAATTTGTACGATGCATCCGTCACATTGGATTTTTCAAATTTGGGATTTTCCCCATAAAGACAGCATAATAAAGGACGTAGAGAGCTAATTTTTCTAGGTAGGATGGAGGGGGGGGATCCTCTAAAATGTTACTAAACTTTTTACCAATAAAATTGGGCATGCTCAATAGCATCCATACTAGATTTCAGCTCTCTAGGGCACTATTTGTACGTTTACGTCCACCATATTTGGATCTGCTATCTTGCATTTTTAAATTTTTGGATTTTTGACACAAAGATGCCAGGCTCCATAACATCTATACAAAATTTAAATGTTCTAGGCCGTAAGGCTGAGTGGCACGCAAACAAGATTCGTGTGGATTGCATGGATGAAAAAATCAAATTTAAATAAAACTTTTCCAGTCTGATATATTTTTTTTTAAGTCAATAATATTTTGACAGCCATGTCATTGTCATTGAACAAAGTCTAGAAGTCATCTTGGCTCACACTTAAGTGCATCTTGTGATCTGTTCAAGACAACAATTTAGGAACAGAAAAGAAACATCTTTACTAGAAAAATAAACATGTTTCTAACTAATTAAGAAAATATTATAAATATGATTTTAATTTCAACATAATATAACAATTAATTGTATTTATTTTTCTGTGTAGGTGTTATTTAAAATGTTTTTACTTTAAGCTGTTGAAGCTAATATCGTCTAAGACAGTGGTTCCCAAACTGTGGGGCACTGTGGCCTGCTTACAAGAGCATCATGAAATATTTCAATATGTTCAATGAAATGACAGCCCACGTGGTTTTAGAATCAGACCATCGATGTGCTGATGCGATTCTAGGAAGTACATCTAGCGGACACTGTACAAACCGCTAACTTTTTCACTTCTCAATAGTAATACTAGATGGCGTTCGTGGTCAGAATTTTAGTAATAAAAATACTTAGCACCGCTTCTTACTACCCGTTCGGGCTATACGCTTAAGTACTAACTAAGCTAATGAGTTAGTATTTGGGAAGGTTGAATATAGAGCAAGTAAACCCTCATTTGCGTGGTTGTAGAGTGGAAAACCATTTAGGATAAGCCACCCCCAATTTACCCGAGTGAGATTATAACCTTGATCTCCCTGTCCTCAGCAGTCTAGCTCAACATGAATCTAGCGCGTTAGTTCACTACGCCATCAAGGCAGGTAAGAACTTTAATAAAGCCGTTTAATAACTCTACATCATTCTAGTATAAAGCAGTCTGGAAGGCAGTTGACTTGTTTCTCAGCACACTGCGCGAACAGACGTAGGTCACTCAGTGCATCAATTTGAATGTGGTGAATTGATTGCTCTAGTTATTTATCGAATGTTCTTGGTACTTGATGTTTGTATATAAATAGCTATTCCTTAGGCCTTGATTTATTGAATATTGAACCAAGTGAATGGTGTTGTGATCAATTAAGTTTTTAAAAGATGCTGTTCTCATCTTCCTATAAATAGAACGCACCACTAACTAGTGGTGGGTGTGTGAAGAAGAAGTTTCTTAAAAATAATGACAGTTATTTGTATTTTGGCTTTACATCGACAGATGTCAATAATGAAGAAAGACCGCGGTGTGCACTGTGTATGACAGTTCTGGCACCAGAGTGTCTGCATCCAAGTAAGCTAAAACGCCATTTAGAAACCAATCATCAAAACATTGTTGGTAAACTTTGCGACTATTTCACCAGAAAGTTAAAAGAATTAAAACAATATAAAGGTACCATTTCTCAGCAGGTGTCAATACTAAGCAATGCTTTGTTAGCATAATACAAGGTTCCATATAGAGTCGCAAATTGTAAAAAGCCTCATACTCTTGCAGAACAAATAATTCTACCTGCTGCTGTAGATTTGGTTAAAATTACGATTAAGGAGTCTGGGGGAAACTGCTATCAAAGGTTCCTTTGTCTAACATTACTATATGTCGCAGAATCCAACACATGGCAGAGGAACTCAATGATCAACTAATTGAAAAACAAAAAGGAAAGTAATTTGGTTTGCTGCTGGATGAGGTTATGGACAGTAATAAGGATGTACATTTGATTTGCTATGTATGGTTCATAGATGGAAATAACATTGTGGAAGACCATTTTTTAGGCATGACTGCAAGTAAATAGGCTAAGGACTTGTTCAAGACCCTGGAGACATTTATAGATGAAAATAATTTTGACTGGACAAAGTGCGTCGGTGTCTGTACTGATGGTGGTTGTTCAATGTCCGGCCATTATGGAAGATTACAGGCCTTATTTGAAGCAAAGTTCCGGACTCACTGTTGGCCCATTGAATCATTCACAGAGAAGTACTCTCATCAAAGCATCTGAGTCTTCCACTGAATCTGGTCTTAGAATTTGTGGTGAATGTGGTAAACTGTATAAATCTCGACCAATGAAATCAAGGTTTTTCAAAAAATTGTGTGAGGACATGGGAGCCGAATACACGTATTTTTATACTAATGACTCTCACGATGGCTCTCTTGTGGCAATATATTGTCCTATACGTTGGAATTACTGCAGAAAATATACACTTTTCTTCAAGAGAAAAAACATGAGTATGTCAAACACTTCGTGGAAACAGATTTTTGGCTATACTTCTTATGTGATATCTTTGAAAGCTATATGTGTTGAATCTCTCCCTGCAGGAAGGCAATATACACATTTTGAAATTGGTCTAAAAGATTTCAGCTTTCAGGAAAAAAATTACAGCTATGGAGAAGAAAAATTAATGAAGACGGTGGAAAAGATTGTTTCCCCTTGTTATATGAGTTTGTAATCTCCAATGAAGTTGATTTCTCTCGCAACATAAAATATGTTTTTGAAGAACACCCATCAAAGCTTATCAACCGTTTTGAAAAATAATTTTAAGAAGATGATATCGATAAGCTCACATGGATTCAAGACCCATTAAGGACCAAACTTCATCTGAATCTACTTCTGTAGAAGAAGAAAATCTTATTTAGCTGTCTTGCGACAGTACATGGAAGACAAAATTTGACAGTATAAACTGACTTTTGAATATAATGAAAAAAATAATATCCACTTCCAAGTGGTAAAGCTCAGTGATTCTTAATACCATTTGTGACATCATATTTGTGCGAAGCTGGGTTTTTGGCGGTCGCTGTGATAAAAAGTAAGTATCGTTCAAAAATCAACGCGGAACAGGAAATGAGGGTGGCTGTATCCAGATTGATTCCAAGATTTGAGAAGATGTGCAGTTAACAACAGGCTCACCTGTCCCACTAACTAGGATTTATTTATTCAATGAGTTGAATGTTCAAAATATGTACCTATTTAATACTTTTTACATAAATGATTTGTGAATTTGAAATACGTGCAAATGTTAGGTATAGTATGATTTTAGTAGGAAGAACAGTAGAGGTTAGTTACATAAGTTACTAAAACAATTTTAATTTATTCGTACATCAAGTCATGTTATCTGCAGCTGTCATTTTTGATAGAAATTATCAATATTTATAGAATAACACAAATAATATGGTAAAATGTTGTTATTATTATTGGACTCAAAGAAACATGTTTGAATTTTCTCTACTGTTATTCCAACATAAATCAGGGCATAGTTATATGTTCTGACTTTGGGCGCCTTGAAAAAATCCTGATCCACTAAGGTTGGTGCCGTGAACAAAAAAGGTTTGGGAGCCACTGGTCTAAACCATTCACTTTGAAATCTAAGGATATTACCTTTTTTTAAAGTGTAGGCGCTACTAAAATATTTACAATTTGATTTTTTTAATTCATTACATTTCATAATAATCAGTAAATTTTTAATTTTTAAATTCTCGTTAATAAATACAAATGAGTGGTGGCACACTGGACTATTTCAAAATGCAGCTACTCCTCAAGTGGCAGACTGGTTGGAAAAATCTCGGTACTCATCTTCTAGGTTATCGGGAAGTGGGAGATACCATCCTTATATGACGGACAGACAAACTCTTAGTACCCCCTGAAGTCACCCCCAGCTAAAAAAAACCTCAGCTTTAAGACTTTTGGGGGTTACTACATTACTCAAGTAATCACTGAGCGAAGCTTCAGCTTCGTCCCTTATCGGGAAACTGGAGAAAAACTTTGGACAAACAAACATATACAATGCTTCCACCATAATTAATCTGCCATTTTGAATTCTTTAAGTTTCAGATTTTTCTCATAAATATGGTATGCTCCATAGCATCCATAACAAATTTCAGCTCTCTAGGGTGTTGGAAAATGGGATAAAGAGCCAAGGAAGGCTAGACAAACAACCACTGAATATGCCCCAGGGCAGGATTTTTTTTTAATAATTTTAGTGTTAACTACGGCAATTAAATAAACAGTGCGAAGTTTCCGCCACGTATTTTATCGAAAAGACTGGATAAACTCTGGCGATACAAAAATAAACCACATATATTTTATTAATATAGATTATATAGTATTTTAGATAAGCTCTTGATTATCTAGCGTTTGTATAACAATAAATTAAAAACACTTAAAAGATTATTAAAATCTATGACAAATTAATGGTTAGGTGTAAGCCCTGGTTCTCTATATATTATATATTTGACATAGATGTTTCAATATCAATTTAGATCATTAATGTTTAAAATACTATTATTCCAACAAGAGTTTATGTACGGGCTTTGTTCTAGGTTGACAATGAAAATGTGCTACATAATTTATGGAAATATATGATATTTAAGTTTAAAATTAGTATAAACTATGAGAAAATAGAGTTGACTTAATTTTAAATTTTGACCTAAGTTGAATACACACTTAATGATTTGTACTAAGATTTAAAACATATAAAAAATGGTATTTACTACGGTTTCAAATATGTATCTCATACACATAATTATAGGATTTGATTCTAATTGTCCAAGAGCCCTGAATAAATCCATGGGGCTAGACAGAGAGCAGGGAAGGAGGAACAAACCTGGTGATAAAGAGATGGGGACGAGGGTGCCATGGTTTCACAGAACTCATCTGCGTCTGGATATTATATGAGGGGGAAAGATGCGAGGAGCATTTGGGAGAGCACGAATAATCATGGCTAAGGAAAGTTCATATATTTTTCTCTCTCTACCCTTCTTTGTATCTTAGGACATGAAGGTACTGTACATTATCAGAGAGGAAACCCTTTGGTCTTACTCTACGAGTGTCTTATATCATACGTAGAATGAACCTCCTCTCTATTATTACTAAACCTTATGACACACCATCATCACTATTTCACTACCATATTTCCAAACACTGGCTGTGTACTTTCTAAACTTCATATTTTTCCAGCATTGCATCTGCTCAATCCTCCAGGTAAGGTGTCTCCAAACTTTCTGTTACGTGTGTCTCATAATATATTTTACACAATTTCTTGGCCCAATGTAAAAAAAAAAAAACCTTTTTATGACTGAAAGAATAACATTTATTTGGATCCTTTGGGGGAAATCAGCATGATAATATTCAGAAGGAAAGCAGTGGCGGCGCTCTGGGGGGGAAGGAGGGCTGGGGGCGTGTGTCTCCCTTCCCCTCCAATGTTGATTAAAAGCTTGAAATTTGGGAATTTTGTGAGGTTTGAGATCTGGAGCTGGGAAACTATAGGCTTATACTGTACCCCATTACTTTCTATTATGAAAGTCTTTAACCACAGACTTGTAAAAACAAATTTAAAATTTACCAACTGTTAATCCCTAATCTACAAAAAATTCCAACTTCAAAAATCATCAAACATTTAAAGGAGATTCCTTCTGTAGTAAACTGTAGAGAGCTTAGTTAATCAAGTAGTCTAGTAGCGTCATTGTCAGTAGGCAGAGACAACGCCCCCCAATCAGTGTATACCGAATGCGGTATATAAATGAATCATAAGGGAACATGAGCTGCCCAGTAGCAAAATTTCACTCAGCCAGCAATGCTTGGAGCGGCAGCATTGTCAGTCAATGTTTTGTTTATGGTATAGTTTTTTTAGTTGTGACTTTGGTGGCTGCTAGACTGTTGCAGTTTTATTATTCAAATTATCATATGTTGTTAGGTCTTTATTGAATTTTTAAGGCATAGATTCAGTGAATGTTATGCAACATTCTATTTTTTTTCTAATCGAAAGCTCTGACTGATGAAATGAGGACATTGAGGTTAGTTAATGTTTGACTTCTGAAATCCACGCAAATTTTTCTAGCAAGTATCCATATTATTTCGAATTGAAATGATGTATCTTATTTCATTGTTTATTAAAATAGGCTTTCATGAAAGCAATTTAAATAGGCTAAAAGCAACAATGAAGGAAGAGTAGTAGTAGGGCTGTGTTACAACTCCTATAATTTTTCATTTGATTAAGTAGACTACATTAAAAAAGCTATTTTCTAACCATTTAACATTTTCAAATTTGGGATACATTTTTAAATTCGTAATTTAGAGTTCGATTTGCATGAAATTTCGTTTAACCATATTGTTTAGAGTGCTGATTACGAATTTGCCATAAGTTATTTAATAAAATGTTAGGGAAAACCCCTTCACTCTTCCACGCTAAGTTACAATATGTTTTGAATAGTTTATTGACGTACCAGTATTAAAATTTTAGGGCAACTTCCATAAGATTATGAAGTAGGACATTGGTAGACAGGTATCAAAATACTGTAGAAATATCGATAAAATCCATTTTTATTGCTTTATCTTACAGTTGAAAATGTTTTTAAATAAACATGGCCAAATTGCTAATTTTTTAATAAGGTGACGAGCGAGTTCTACATCTCAGGGCACTAACTAGTTAAATATTGCTTCCAAGTGTGATATAATAAGGCAGCAGTTTCCAATCTGGGGTTCGCAGCGTGTTTTGGGTGGGTGCACAAAATAGAGGTTTAGATTTATATTTACTTTTTCACCGATTTTAACGATTATAGGAAGATGCGTACTTCTAATAGAAATGTAAGTTGTTAAAGTGCTAAAGTGCTATAAACGACCTAGTTACTGCTTAGGTTCCTTTCTTTTGGCTATTCCATTCTGATAGCTTCTTGCTGACTTGTTTACTGTGGCAGCCTTGTAAT